>JASJYW010000027.1:21092644-21242981 GCA_030386875.1 Morinoia aosen | reverse complement strand
TGTGCGCTGTAGAGATACCTTCTGTACTCCTTTGTGCGCTGTAGAGATACCTTCTGTACTCCTTTGTGCGCTGTAGAGATACCTTCTGTACTCCTTTGTGCGCTGTAGAGATACCTTCTGTACTCCTTTGTACGCTCTAGAGATACCTTGTGTACTCCTTTGTGCGCTGTAGAGATACCTTCTGTACTCCTTTGTGCGCTGTAGAGATACCTTCTGTACTCATTTGTGCGCTGTAGAGATACCTTCTGTAATCCTTTGTACGTTCTAGAGATATTTCCTGTACTCCTTTGTGCGCTGTAGAGATACCTTCTGTACTCCTTTGTGCGCTGTAGAGATACCTTCTGTACTCCTTTGTGCGCTGTAGAGATACCTTCTGTACTCCTTTGTGCGCTGTAGAGATACCTTCTGTACTCCTTTGTACGCTGTAGAGATACCTCGTGTACTCCTTTGTACGTTCTAGAGATACTTCCTGTACTCCTTTGTGCGCTGTAGAGATACCTTCTGTACTCCTTTGTGCGCTGTAGAGATACCTTCTGTACTCCTTTGTGCGCTGTAGAGATACCTTCTGTACTCCTTTGTGCGCTGTAGAGATACCTTCTGTACTCCTTTGTACGCTGTAGAGATACCTCGTGTACTCCTTTGTGCGCTGTAGAGATACCTTCTGTACTCCTTTGTACGCTGTAGAGATACCTCGTGTACTCCTTTGTAGGTTCTAGAGATATTTCCTGTACTCCTTTGTGCGCTGTAGAGATACCTTCTGTACTCCTTTGTGCGCTGTAGAGATACCTTCTGTACTCCTTTGTGCGCTGTAGAGATACCTTCTGTACTCCTTTGTGCGCTGTAGAGATACCTTCTGTACTCCTTTGTACGCTGTAGAGATACCTCGTGTACTCCTTTGTACGTTCTAGAGATATTTCCTGTACTCCTTTGTGCGCTGTAGAGATACCTTCTGTACTCCTTTGTGCGCTGTAGAGATACCTTCTGTACTCCTTTGTGCGCTGTAGAGATACCTTCTGTACTCCTTTGTGCGCTTTAGAGATACCTTCTGTACTCCTTTGTACGCTGTAGAGATACCTCGTGTACTCCTTAGTACGTTCTAGAGATATTTCCTGTACTCCTTTGTGCGCTGTAGAGATACCTTCTGTACACCTTTGTGCGCTGTAGAGATACCTTCTGTAATCCTTTGTGCGCTGTAGAGATACCTTCTGTACTCCTTTGTGCGCTGTAGTGATACCTTCTGTACTCCTTTGTGCGCTGTAGAGATACCTTCTGTACTCCTTTGTACGCTGTAGAGATACCTCGTGTACTCCTTTGTGCGCTGTAGAAATACCTTCTGTACTCCTTTATGCGCTGTAGAGATACCTTCTGTACTCCTTTGTGCGCTGTAGAGATACCTTCTGTACTCCTTTGTACGTTCTAGAGATATTTCCTGTACTCCTTTGTGCGCTGTAGAGATACCTTCTGTACTCCTTTGTGCGCTGTAGAGATATTTCCTGTACTCCTTTGTGCGCTGTAGAGATACCTTCTGTACTCCTTTGTGCGCTGTAGAGATACCTTCTGTACTCCTTTGTACGCTGTAGAGGTACCTCGTGTACTCCTTTGTACGTTCTAGAGATATTTCCTGTACTCCTTTGTGCGCTGTAGAGATACCTTCTGTACTCCTTTGTGCGCTGTAGAGATACCTTCTGTACTCCTTTGTGCGCTGTAGAGATACCTTCTGTACTCCTTTGTGCGCTGTAGAGATACCTTCTGTACTCCTTTGTACGCTGTAGAGATACCTCGTGTACTCCTTTGTACGTTCTAGAGATCTTTCCTGTACTCCTTTGTGCGCTGTAGAGATACCTTCTGTACTCCTTTGTGCGCTGTAGAGATACCTTCTGTACTCCTTTGTACGCTGTAGATATACCTCGTGTACTCCTTTGTACGTTCTAGAGATATTTCCTGTACTCCTTTGTGCGCTGTAGAGATACCTCGTGTACTCCTTTGTACGTTCTAGAGATATTTCCTGCACTCCTTTGTGCGCTGTAGAGATACCTTCTTTACTCCTTTGTGCGCTGTAGAGATACCTTCTGTACTCCTTTGTGCGCTGTAGAGATACCTTCTGTACTCCTTTGTGCGCTGTAGAGATACCTTCTGTACTCCTTTGTACGCTGTAGAGATACCTCGTGTACTCCTTTGTACGTTCTAGAGATATTTCCTGTACTCCTTTGTGCGCTGTAGAGATACCTTCTGTACTTCTTTGTGCGCTGTAGAGATACCTTCTGTACTCCTTTGTGCGCTGTAGAGATACCTTCTGTACTCCTTTGTGCGCTGTAGAGATACCTTCTGTACTCCTTTGTGCGCTGTAGAGATACCTTCTGTACTCCTTTGTACGCTCTAGAGATACCTTGTGTACTCCTTTGTGCGCTGTAGAGATACCTTCTGTACTCCTTTGTGCGCTGTAGAGATACCTTCTGTACTCATTTGTGCGCTGTAGAGATACCTTCTGTACTCCTTTGTACGTTCTAGAGATATTTCCTGTACTCCTTTGTGCGCTGTAGAGATACCTTCTGTACTCCTTTGTGCGCTGTAGAGATACCTTCTGTACTCCTTTGTGCGCTGTAGAGATACCTTCTGTACTCCTTTGTGCGCTGTAGAGATACCTTCTGTACTCCTTTGTACGCTGTAGAGATACCTCGTGTACTCCTTTGTACGTTCTAGAGATACTTCCTGTACTCCTTTGTGCGCTGTAGAGATACCTTCTGTACTCCTTTGTGCGCTGTAGAGATACCTTCTGTACTCCTTTGTGCGCTGTAGAGATACCTTCTGTACTCCTTTGTGCGCTGTAGAGATACCTTCTGTACTCCTTTGTACGCTGTAGAGATACCTCGTGTACTCCTTTGTGCGCTGTAGAGATACCTTCTGTACTCCTTTGTACGCTGTAGAGATACCTCGTGTACTCCTTTGTAGGTTCTAGAGATATTTCCTGTACTCCTTTGTGCGCTGTAGAGATACCTTCTGTACTCCTTTGTGCGCTGTAGAGATACCTTCTGTACTCCTTTGTGCGCTGTAGAGATACCTTCTGTACTCCTTTGTGCGCTGTAGAGATACCTTCTGTACTCCTTTGTACGCTGTAGAGATACCTCGTGTACTCCTTTGTACGTTCTAGAGATATTTCCTGTACTCCTTTGTGCGCTGTAGAGATACCTTCTGTACTCCTTTGTGCGCTGTAGAGATACCTTCTGTACTCCTTTGTGCGCTGTAGAGATACCTTCTGTACTCCTTTGTGCGCTTTAGAGATACCTTCTGTACTCCTTTGTACGCTGTAGAGATACCTCGTGTACTCCTTAGTACGTTCTAGAGATATTTCCTGTACTCCTTTGTGCGCTGTAGAGATACCTTCTGTACACCTTTGTGCGCTGTAGAGATACCTTCTGTAATCCTTTGTGCGCTGTAGAGATACCTTCTGTACTCCTTTGTGCGCTGTAGTGATACCTTCTGTACTCCTTTGTGCGCTGTAGAGATACCTTCTGTACTCCTTTGTACGCTGTAGAGATACCTCGTGTACTCCTTTGTGCGCTGTAGAAATACCTTCTGTACTCCTTTATGCGCTGTAGAGATACCTTCTGTACTCCTTTGTGCGCTGTAGAGATACCTTCTGTACTCCTTTGTACGTTCTAGAGATATTTCCTGTACTCCTTTGTGCGCTGTAGAGATACCTTCTGTACTCCTTTGTGCGCTGTAGAGATATTTCCTGTACTCCTTTGTGCGCTGTAGAGATACCTTCTGTACTCCTTTGTGCGCTGTAGAGATACCTTCTGTACTCCTTTGTACGCTGTAGAGGTACCTCGTGTACTCCTTTGTACGTTCTAGAGATATTTCCTGTACTCCTTTGTGCGCTGTAGAGATACCTTCTGTACTCCTTTGTGCGCTGTAGAGATACCTTCTGTACTCCTTTGTGCGCTGTAGAGATACCTTCTGTACTCCTTTGTGCGCTGTAGAGATACCTTCTGTACTCCTTTGTACGCTGTAGAGATACCTCGTGTACTCCTTTGTACGTTCTAGAGATCTTTCCTGTACTCCTTTGTGCGCTGTAGAGATACCTTCTGTACTCCTTTGTGCGCTGTAGAAATACCTCGTGTACTCCTTTGTACGTTCTAGAGATATTTCCTGTACTCCTTTGTGCGCTGTAGAGATACCTTCTGTACTCCTTTGTGAGCTGTAGAGATACCTTTTGTACTACTTTGTGCGCTGTAGAGATACCTTCTGTACTCCTTTGTACGCTGTAGAGATACCTTCTGTACTCCTTTGTGCGCTGTAGAGATACCTTCTGTACTCCTTTGTACGCTGTAGAGATACCTCGTGTACTCCTTAGTACGTTCTAGAGATATTTCTTGTACTCCTTTGTGCGCTGTAGAGCTACCTTCTGTACTCCTTTGTGCGCTGTAGAGATACCTTCTGTACTCCTTTGTACGCTGTAGAGATACCTTCTGTACTCCTTTGTGCGCTGTAGAGATACCTTCTGTACTCCTTTGTACGCTGTAGAGATACCTCGTGTACTCCTTTGTACGTTCTAGAGATATTTCCTGTACTCCTTTGTGCGCTGTAGAGATACCTTCTGTACTCTTTTGTGCGCTGTAGAGATACCTTCTGTACTCCTTTGTGCGCTGTAGAGATACCTTCTGTACTCCTTTGTACGCTGTAGAGATACCTTCTGTACTCCTTTGTGCGCTGTAGAGATACCTTCTGTACTCCTTTGTACGCTGTAGAGATACCTCGTGTACTCCTTTGTACGTTCTAGAGATATTTCCTGTACTCCTTTGTGCGCTGTAGAGATACCTTCTGTACTCCTTTGTGCGCTGTAGAGATACCTTCTGTACTCCTTTGTACGCTGTAGAGATACCTCGTGTACTCCTTTGTACGTTCTAGAGATATTTCCTGTACTCCTTTGTGCGCTGTAGAGATACCTTCTGTACTCCTTTGTGCGCTGTAGAGATACCTTCTGTACTCCTTTGTGCGCTGTAGAGATACCTTCTGTACTCCTTTGTGCGCTGTAGAGATACCTTCTGTACTCCTTTGTGCGCTGTAGAGATACCTTCTGTACTCCTTTGTACGCTGTAGAGATACCTCGTGTACTCCTTTGTGCGCTGTAGAGATACCTTCTGTACTTCTTTGTGCGCTGTAGAGATACCTTCTGTACTCCTTTGTGCGCTGTAGAGATACCTTCTGTACTCCTTTGTACGTTCTAGAGATATTTCCTGTACTCCTTTGTGCGCTGTAGAGATACCTTCTGTACTCCTTTGTGCGCTGTAGAGATACCTTCTGTACTCCTTTGTGCGCTGTAGAGATACCTTCTGTACTCCTTTGTGTGCTGTAGAGATACCTTCTGTACTCCTTTGTACGCTGTAGAGATACCTTCTGTACTCCTTTGTGCGCTGTAGAGATACCTTCTGTACTCCTTTGTGCGCTGTAGAGATACCTTCTGTACTCCTTTGTACGCTGTAGAGATACATCGTGTACTCCGTTGAACGTTCTAGAGATATTTCCTGTACTCCTTTGTGCGCTGTAGAGATACCTTCTTTACTTCTTTGTGCGCTGTAGAGATACCTTCTGTACTCCTTTGTACGCTGTAGAGATACCTCGTGTACTCCTTTGTACGTTCTAGAGATATTTCCTGTACTCCTTTGTGCGCTGTAGAGATACCTTCGGTACTCCTTTGTGCGCTGTAGAGATACCTTCTGTACTCCTTTGTGCGCTGTAGAGATACCTTCTGTACTCCTTTGTACGCTGTAGAGATACCTTCTGTACTCCTTTGTGCGCTGTAGAGATACCTTCTGTACTCCTTTGTACGCTGTAGAGATACCTCGTGTACTCCTTTGTACGTTCTAGAGATATTTCCTGTACTCCTTTGTGCGCTGTAGAGATACCTTCTGTACTCCTTTGTGCGCTGTAGAGATACCTTCTGTACTCCTTTGTGCGCTGTAGAGATACCTTCTGTACTCCTTTGTACGCTGTAGAGATACCTTCTGTACTCCTTTGTGCGCTGTAGAGATACCTTCTGTACTCCTTTGTACGCTGTAGAGATACCTCGTGTACTGCTTTGTACGTTCTAGAGATATTTCCTGTACTCCTTTGTGCGCTGTACAGATACCTTCTGTACTCCTTTGTGCGCTGTAGAGATACCTTCTGTACTCCTTTGTACGTTCTAGAGATATTTCCTGTACTCCTTTGTACGCTGTAGAGATACCTTCTGTACTCCTTTGTGCGCTGTAGAGATACCTTCTGTACTCTTTTGTACGCTGTAGAGATACCTCGTGTACTCCTTTGTACGTTCTAGAGATATTTCCTGTACTCCTTTGTGCGCTGTAGAGATTCCTTCTGTACTCCTTTGTGCGCTGTAGAGATACCTTCTGTACTCCTTTGTGCGCTGTAGAGATACCTTCTGTACTCCTTTGTGCGCTGTAGAGATACCTTCTGTACTCTTTTGTACGCTGTAGAGATACCTCGTGTACTCCTTTGTACGTTCTAGAGATATTTCTTGTACTCCTTTGTGCGCTGTAGAGATACCTTTTGTACTCCTTTGTGCGCTGTAGAGATACCTTCTGTACTCCTTTGTGCGCTGTAGAGATACCTTCTGTACTCCTTTGTACGCTGTAAAGATACCTCGTGTACTCCTTTGTACGTTCTAGAGATATTTCCTGTACTCCTTTGTGCGCTGTAGAGATACCTTCTGTACTCCTTTGTGCGCTGTAGAGATACCTTCTGTACTCCTTTGTGCGCTGTAGAGATACCTTCTGTACTCCTTTGTACGCTGTACAGATACCTTCTGTACTCCTTTGTGCGCTGTAGAGATACCTTCTGTACTCCTTTGTGCGCTGTAGAGATACCTTCTGTACTCCTTTGTGCGCTGTAGAGATACCTTCTGTACTCCTTTGTGCGCTGTAGAGATACCTTCTGTACTCCTTTGTACGTTCTAGAGATATTTCCTGTACTCCTATGTGCGCTGTAGAGATACCTTCTGTACTCCTTTGTACGCAGTAGAGAACCTCGTGTACTCCTTTGTGCGCTGTAGAGATACCTTCTGTACTCCTTTGTGCGCTGTAGAGATAGCTTCTGTACTCCTTTGTGCGCTGTAGAGATACCTTCTGTACTCCTTTGTACGTTCTAGAGATATTTCCTGTACTCCTTTGTGCGCTGTAGAGATACCTTCTGTACTCCTTTGTGCGCTGTAGAGATACCTTCTGTACTCCTTTGTGCGCTGTAGAGATACCTTCTGTACTCCTTTGTGCGCTGTAGAGATACCTTCTTTACTCCTTTGTACGCTGTAAAGATAACTCGTGTACTCCTTTGTACGTTCTGGAGATATTTCCTGTACTCCTTTGTGCGCTGTAGAGATACCTTCTGTACTCCTTTGTGCGCTGTAGAGATACCTTCTGTACTCCTTTGTGCGCTGTAGAGATACCTTCTGTACTCCTTTGTGCGCTGTAGAGATACCTTCTGTACTCCTTTGTACGCTGTAGAGATACCTCGTGTACTCCTTTGTACGTTCTAGAGATATTTCCTGTACTCCTTTGTGCGCTGTAGAGATAGATACCTTCTGTACTCCTTTGTGCGCTGTAGAGATACCTTCTGTACTCCTTTGTGCGCTGTAGAGATACCTTCTGTACTCCTTTGTGCGCTGTAGAGATACCTTCTGTACTCCTTTGTGCGCTGTAGAGATACCTTCTGTACTCCTTTGTACGCTGTAGAGATACCTTCTGTACTCCTTTGTGCGCTGTAGAGATACCTTCTGTACTCCTTTGTGCGCTGTAGTGATACCTTCTGTACTCCTTTGTACGCTGTAGAGATACCTTCTGTACTCCTTTGTGCGCTGTAGAGATACCTTCTGTACTCCTTTGTGCGCTGTAGAGATACCTTCTGTACTCCTTTGTACGCTGTAGAGATACCTCGTGTACTCCTTTGTACGTTCTAGAGATATTTCCTGTACTCCTTTGTGCGCTGTAGAGATACCTTCTGTACTCCTTTGTGCGCTGTAGAGATACCTTCTGTACTCCTTTGTACGCTGTAGAGATACCTCGTGTACTCCTTTGTACGTTCTAGATATATTTCCTGTACTCCTTTGTGCGCTGTAGAGATACCTTCTGTACTCCTTTGTGCGCTGTAGAGATACCTTCTGTACTCCTTTGTGCGCTGTAGAGATACCTTCTGTACTCCTTTGTGCGCTGAAGAGATACCTTCTGTACTCCTTTGTACGCTGTAGAGATACCTCGTGTACTCCTTTGTACGTTCTAGAGATATTTCCTGTACTCCTTTGTGCGCTGTAGAGATACCTTCGGTACTCCTTTGTGCGCTGTAGAGATACCTTCTGTACTCCTTTGTGCGCTGTAGAGATACCTTCTGTACTCCTTTGTACGCTGTAGAGATACCTTCTGTACTCCTTTGTGCGCTGTAGAGATACCTTCTGTACTCCTTTGTACGCTGTAGAGATACCTCGTGTTCTCCTTTGTACGTTCTAGAGATATTTCCTGTACTCCTTTGTGCGCTGTAGAGATACCTTCTGAACTCCTTTGTGCGCTGTAGAGATACCTTCTGTACTCCTTTGTGCGCTGTAGAGATACCTTCTGTACTTCTTTGTACGCTGTAGAGATACCTTCTGTACTCCTTTGTGCGCTGTAGAGATACCTTCTAAACTCCTTTGTACGCTGTAGAGATACCTCGTGTACTCCTTTGTACGTTCTAGAGATATTTCCTGTACTCCTTTGTGCGCTGTAGAGATACCTTCTGTACTCCTTTGTGCGCTGTAGTGATACCTTCTGTACTCCTTTGTACGTTCTAGAGATATTTCCTGTACTCCTTTGTACGCTGTAGAGATACCTTCTGTATTCCTTTGTGCGCTGTAGAGATACCTTCTGTACTCCTTTGTACGCTGTAGAGATACCTCGTGTACTCCTTTGTACGTTCTAGAGATATTTCCTGTACTCCTTTGTGCGCTGTAGAGATACCTTCTGTACTCTTTTGTGCGCTGTAGAGATACCTTCTGTACTCCTTTGTGCGCTGTAGAGATACCTTCTGTACTCCTTTGTGCGCTGTAGAGATACCTTCTGTACTCCTTTGTACGCTGTAGAGATACCTCGTGTACTCCTTTGTACGTTCTAGAGATATTTCCTGTACTCCTTTGTGCGCTGTAGAGATACCTTCTGTACTCCTTTGTGCGCTGTAGAGATACCTTCAGTACTCCTTTGTGCGCTGTAGAGATACCTCGTGTACTCCTTTCTACGTTCTAGAGATATTTCCTGTACTCCTTTGTGCGCTGTAGAGATACCTTCTGTACTCCTTTGTGCGCTGTAGAGATACCTTCTGTACTCCTTTGTGCGCTGTAGAGATACCTCGTGTACTCCTTTGTACGTTCAAGAGATATTTCCTGTACTCCTTTGTGCGCTGTAGAGATACCTTCTGTACTCCTTTGTGCGCTGTAGAGATACCTTCTGTGCTCCTTTGTGCGCTGTAGAGATACCTTCTGTACTCCTTTGTGCGCTGTAGAGATACCTTCTGTACTCCTTTGTACGCTGTAGAGATACCTCGTGTACTCCTTTGTACGTTCTAGAGATATTTCCTGCACTCCTTTGTGCGCTGTAGAGGTACCTTCCGTACTCCTTTGTGCGCTGTAGAGATACCTTCTGTACTCCTTTGTGCGCTGTAGAGATACCTTCTGTACTCCTTTGTGCGCTGTAGAGATACCTTCTGTACTCCTTTGTACGCTGTAGAGATACCTCGTGTACTCCTTTGTGCGCTGTAGAGATACCTCGTGTACTCCTTTGTACGTTCTAGAGATATTTCCTGTACTCCTTTGTGCGCTGTAGAGATACCTTCTGTACTCCTTTGTGCGCTGTAGAGATACCTTCTGTACTCCTTTGTACGTTCTAGAGATATTTCCTGTACTCCTTTGTGCACTGTAGAGATACCTTCTGTACTCCTTTGTACGCTGTAGAGATACCTTCTGTACTCCTTTGTGCGCTGTAGAGATAGCTTCTGTACTCCTTTGTACGCTTTAGAGATACCTTCTGTACTCCTTTGTGCGCTGTAGAGATACCTTCTGTACTCCTTTGTGCGCTGTAGAGATACCTTCTGTACTCCTTTGTGCGCTGTAGAGATACCTTCTGTACTCCTTTGTGCGCTGTAGAGATACCTTCTGTATTCCTTTGTACGCTGTAGAGATACCTCGTGTACTCCTTTGTACGTTCTAGAAATATTTCCTGTACTCCTTTGTGCGCTGTAGAGATACCTTCTGTACTCCTTTGTGCGCTGTAGAGATACCTTCTGTACTCCTTTGTGCGCTGTAGAGATACCTTCTGTACTCCTTTGTGCGCTGTAGAGATACCTTCTGTACTCCTTTGTACGCTGTAGAGATACCTCGTGTACTCCTTTGTACGTTCTAGAGATATTTCCTGTACTCCTTTGTGCGCTGTAGAGATACCTTCTGTACTCCTTTGTGCGCTGTAGAGATACCTTCTGTACTCCTTTGTGCGCTGTAGAGATACCTTCTGTACTCCTTTGTGCGCTGTAGAGATACCTTCTGTACTCCTTTGTACGCTGTAGAGATACCTCGTGTACTCCTTTGTACGTTCTAGAGATATTTCCTGTACTCCTTTGTGCGCTGTAGAGATACCTTCTGTACTCCTTTGTGCGCTGTAGAGATACCTTCTGTACTCCTTTGTGCGCTGTAGAGATACCTCCTGTACTCCTTTGTGCGCTGTAGAGATACCTTCTGTACTCCTTTGTGCGCTGTAGAGATACATTCTGTACTCCTTTGTGCGCTGTAGAGATACCTTCTGTACTCCTTTGTGGGCTGTAGAGATACCTTCTGTACTCCTTTGTGCGCTGTAGAGATACCTCGTGTACTCCTTTGTACGTTCTAGAGATATTTCCTGTACTCCTATGTGCGCTGTAGAGATACCTTCTGTACTCCTCTGTGCGCTGTAGAGATACCTTCTGTACTCCTTTGTACGTTCTTGAGATATTTCCTGTACTCCTTTGTGCGCTGTAGAGATACATTCTGTACTCCTTTGTGCGCTGTTGAGATACCTTCTGAACTCCTTTGTGCGCTGTAGAGATACCTTCTGTAGTCCTTTGTACGCTGTAGAGATACCTTCTGTACTCCTTTGTGCGCTGTAGAGATACCTTCTGTACTCCTTTGTACGCTGTAGAGATACCTTGTGTACTCCTTTGTACGTTCTAGAGGTATTTCCTGTACTCCTTTGTGCGCTGTAGAGATACCTTCTGTACTCCTTTGTGCGCTGTAGAGATACCTTCTGTACTCCTTTGTGCGCTGTAGAGATACCTTCTGTACTCCTTTGTACGCTGAAGAGATACCTTCTGTACTCCTTTGTGAGCTGTAGAGTTACCTTCTGTACTCCTTTGTACGCTGTAGAGATACCTCGTGTACTCCTTTGTACGTTCTAGAGATATTTCCTGTACTTCTTTGTGCGCTGTAGAGATACCTTCTGTACTCCTTTGTGCGCTGTAGAGATACCTTCTGTACTCCTTTGTGCGCTGTAGAGATACCTTCTGTACTCCTTTGTACGCTGTAGAGATATTTCCTGTACTCCTTTGTGCGCTGTAGAGATACCTTCTGTACTCCTTTGTGCGCTGTAGAGATACCTTCTGTACTCCTTTGTGCGCTGTAGAGATACCTTCTGTACTCCCTTGTGCGCTGTAGAGATACCTTCTGTACTCCTTTGTACGTTCTAGAGATATTTCCTGTACTCCTTTGTGCGCTGTAGAGATACCTTCTGTACTCCTTTGTGCGCTGTAGAGATACCTTCTGTACTCCTTTGTGCGCTGTAGAGATACCTTCTGTACTCCTTTGTACGCTGTAGAGATACCTCGTGTACTCCTTTGTGCGCTGTAGAGATACCTTCTGTACTCATTTGTGCGCTGTAGAGATACCTTCTAAACTCCTTTGTGCGCTGTAGAGATACCTTCTGTACTCCTTTGTACGTTCTAGAGATATTTTCTGTACTCCTTTGTGCGCTGTAGAGATACCTTCTGTACTCCTTTGTGCGCTGTAGAGATACCTTCTGTACTCCTTTGTGCACTGTAGAGATACCTTCTGTACTCCTTTGTGCGCTGTAGAGATACCTTCTGTACTCCTTTGTACGCTGTATAGATACCTCGTGTACTCCTTTGTACGTTCTAGAGATATTTCCTGTACTCCTTTGTGCGCTGTAGAAATACCTTCTGTACTCCTTTGTGCGCTGTAGAGATACCTTCTGTACTCCTTTGTGCGCTGTAGAGATACCTTCTGTACTCCTTTGTGCGCTGTAGAGATACCTTCTGTACTCCTTTGTACGCTGTAGAGATACCTCGTGTACTCCTTTGTACGTTCTAGAGATATTTCCTGTACTCCTTTGTGCGCTGTAGAGATACCTTCTGTACTCCTTTGTGCGCTGTAGAGATACCTTCTGTACTCCTTTGTGCGCTGTAGAGATACCTTCTGTACTCCTTTGTGCGCTGTAGAGATACCTTCTGTACTCCTTTGTACGCAGTAGAGATACCTCGTGTACTCCTTTGTACGTTCTAGAGATATTTCCTGTACGCCTTTGTGCGCTCTAGAGATACCTTCTGTACTCCTTTGTGCGCTGTAGAGATACCTTCTGTACTCCCTTGTGCGCTGTGAAGATACCTTCTGTACTCCTTTGTGCGCTGTAGAGGTACCTTCTGTACTCCTTTGTGCGCTGTAGAGATACCTTCTGTACTCCTTTGTGCGCTGTAGAGATACCTTCTGTACTCCTTTTTGCGCTGTAGAGATACCTCGTGTACTCCTTTGTACGTTCTAGAGATATTTCCTGTACTCCTTTGTGCGCTGTAGAGATACCTTCTGTACTCCTTTGTGCGCTGTAGAGATACCTTCTGTTCTCCTTTGTGCGCTGTAGAGATACCTTCTGTACTCCTTTGTGCGCTGTAGAGATACCTTCTGTACTCCTTTGTACGCTTTAGAGATACCTCGTGTACTCCTTTGTACGTTCTAGAGATATTTCCTGTACTCCTTTGTGCGCTGTGGAGATACCTTCTGTACTCCTTTGTGCGCTGTAGAGATACCTTCTGTACTCCTTTGTGCGCTGTAGAGATACCTTCTGTACTCCTTTGTGCGCTGTAGAGATACCTTCTGTACTCCTTTGTACGCTGTAGAGATACCTCGTGTACTCTTTTGTATGTTCTAGAGATATTTCCTGTACTCCTTTGTGCGCTGTAGAGATACCTTCTGTACTCCTTTGTGCGCTGTAGAGATACCTTCTGTACTCCTTTGTGCGCTGAAGAGATACCTTCTGTACTCCTTTGTGCGCTGTAGAGATACCTTCTGTACTCCTTTGTACGTTCTAGAGATATTTCCTGTACTCCTTTGTGCGCTGTAGAGATACCTTCTGTACTCCTTTGTACGCTGTAGAGATACCTCGTGTACTCCTTTGTACGTTCTAGAGATATTTCCTGTACTCCTTTGTGCGCTGTAGAGATACCTTCTGTACTCCTCTGTGCGCTGTAGAGATACCTTCTGTACTCCTTTGTGCGCTGTAGAGATACCTTCTGTACTCCTCTGTACGCTGTAGATATACCTCGTGTACTCCTTTGTACGTTCTAGAGATATTTCCTGTACTCAATTGTGCGCTGTAGAGATATCTTCTGTACTCCTTTGTGCGCTGTAGAGATACCTTCTGTACTCCTTTGTGCGCTGTAGAGATACCTTCTGTACTCCTTTGTACGCTGTAGAGTTACCTTCTGTACTCCTTTGTGCGCTGTAGAGATACCTTCTGTACTCCTTTGTACGCTGTAGAGATACCTCGTGTACTCCTTTGTACGTTCTAGAGATATTTCCTGTACTCCTTTGTGCGCTGTAGAGATACCTTCTGTACTCCTTTGTGCGCTGTAGAGATACCTTCTGTACTCCTTTGTGCGCTGTAGAGATACCTTCTGTACTCCTTTGTGCGCTGTAGAGATACCTTCTGTACTCCTTTGTGCGCTGTAGAGATGCCTTCTGTACTCCTTTGTGCGCTGTAGAGATACCTTCTGTACTCCTTTGTACGCTGTAGAGATACCTCGTGTACTCCTTTGTACGTTCTAGAGATATTTCCTGTACTCCTTTGTGCGCTGTAGAGATACCTTCTGTACTCCTTTGTGCGCTGTAGAGATACCTTCTGTACTCCTTTGTGCGCTGTAGAGATACCTTCTGTACTCCTTTGTACGTTCTAGAGATATTTCCTGTACTCCTTTGTGCACAGTAGAGATACCTTCTGTACTCCTTTGTACGCTGTAGAGATACCTTCTGTACTCCTTTGTGCGCTGTAGAGATACCTTCTGTACTCCTTTGTACGCTGTAGAGATACCTCGTGTACTCCTTTGTACGTTCTAGAGATATTTCCTGTATTCCTTTGTGCGCTGTAGAGATACCTTCTGTACTCCTTTGTGCGCTGTAGAGATACCTTCTGTACTTCTTTGTGCGTTGTAGAGATACCTTCTGTACTCCTTTGTGCGCTGTAGAGATACCTTCTGTACTCCTTTGTGCGCTGTAGAGATACCTTCCGCACTCCTTTGTGCGCTGTAGAGATACCTTCTGTACTCCTTTGTGCGCTGTAGAGATACCTTCTGTACTCCTTTGTGCGCTGTAGAGATACCTTCTGTACTCCTTTGTGCGCTGTAGAGATACCTTCTGTACTCCTTTGTACGCTGTAGAGATACCTCGTGTACTCCTTTGCACGTTCTAGAGATATTTCCTGTACTCCTTTGTGCGCTGTAGACATACCTTCTGTACTCCTTTGTGCGCTGTAGAGATACCTTCTGTACTCCTTTGTGCGCTGTAGAGATACCTTCTGTACTCCTTTGTGCGCTGTAGAGATACCTTCTGTACTCCTTTGTACGCTGTAGAGATACCTCGTGTACTCCTTTGTACGTTCTGGAGATATTTCCTGTACTCCTTTGTGCGCTGTAGAGATACCTTCTGTACTCCTTTGTGCGCTGTAGCGATACCTTCTGTACTTATTTGTGCGCTGTAGAGATACCTTCTGTACTCCTTTGTACGCTGTAGAGATACCTCGTGTACTCCTTTGTACGTTTTAGAGATATTTCCTGTACTCCTTTGTGCGCTCTAGAGATACCTTCTGTACTCCTTTGTGCGCTGTAGAGATACCTTCTGTACTCCTTTGTGCGCTGTAGAGATACCTTCTGTACTCCTTTTGTACGCTGTAGAGATACCTTCTGTACTCCTTTGTGCGCTGTAGAGATACCTTCTGTACTCCTTTGTACGCTGTAGAGATACCTCGTGTACTCCTTTGTACGTTCTAGAGATATTTCCTGTACTCCTTTGTGCGCTGTAGAGATACCTTCTGTACTCCTTTGTACGCTGTAGAGATACCT
The DNA here is from genome assembly GCA_030386875.1 of Morinoia aosen. Taxonomy (NCBI): domain Eukaryota; kingdom Metazoa; phylum Arthropoda; class Malacostraca; order Amphipoda; family Talitridae; genus Morinoia; species Morinoia aosen. The sequence continues at coordinate 21,227,597 of JASJYW010000027.1, read as the reverse complement.
CGTGTACTCCTTTGTACGTTCTAGAGATATTTCCTGTACTCCTTTGTACGCTGTAGAGATACCTCGTGTACTCCTTTGTACGTTCTAGAGATATTTCCTGTACTCCTTTGTACGCTGTAGAGATACCTCTTGTACTCCTTTGTACGTTCTAGAGATATTTCCTGTACTCCTTTGTGCGCTGTAGAGATACCTTCTGTACTCCTTTGTGCGCTGTAGAGATACCTTCTGTACTCCTTTGTGCGCTGTAGAGATACCTTCTGTACTCCTTTGTGCGCTGTAGAGATACCTTCTGTACTCCTTTGTACGCTGTAGAGATACCTCGTGTACTCCTTTGTACGTTCTAGAGATATTTCCTGTACTCCTTTGTGCGCTGTAGAGATACCTTCTGTACTCCTTTGTGCGCTGTAGAGATACTTTCTGTACTCCTTTGTGCGCTGTAGAGATACCTTCTGTACTCCTTTGTGCGCTGTAGAGATACATTCTGTACTCCTTTGTACGCTGTAGAGATACCTCGTGTACTCCTTTGTACGTTCTAGAGATATTTCCTTTACTCCTTTGTGCGCTGTAGAGATACCTTCTGTACTCCTTTGTGCGCTGTAGAGATACCTTCTGTACTCCTTTGTGCGCTGTAGAGATACCTTCTGTACTCCTTTGTGCGCTGTAGAGATACCTTCTGTACTCCTTTGTACGTTCTAGAGATATTTCCTGTACTCCTTTGTGCGCTGTAGAGATACCTTCTGTACTCCTTTGTACGCTGTAGAGATACCTCGTGTACTCCTTTGTACGTTCCAGAGATATTTCCTGTACTCCTTTGTGCGCTGTAGAGATACCTTCTGTACTCCTTTGTGCGCTGTAGAGATACCTTCTGTACTCCTTTGTACGCTGTAGAGATACCTCGTGTACTCCTTTGTACGTTCTAGAGATATTTCCTGTACTCCTTTGTGCGCTGTAGAGATACCTTCTGTGCTCCTTTGTGCGCTGTAGAGATACCTTCTGTACTCCTTTGTGCGCTGTAGAGATATCTTCTGTACTCCTTTGTGCGCTGTAGAGCTACCTTCTGTACTCCTTTGTACGCTGTAGAGATACCTCGTGTACTCCTTTGTACGTTCTAGAGATATTTCCTGTACTCCTTTGTGCGCTGTAGAGATACCTTCTGTACTCCTTTGTGCGCTGTAGAGATACCTTCTGTACTCCTTTGTGCGCTGTAGAGATACCTTCTGTACTCCTTTGTGCGCTGTAGAGATACCTTCTGTACTCCTTTGTGCGCTGTAGAGATACCTTCTGTACTCCTTTGTGCGCTGTAGAGATACCTTCTGTACTCCTTTGTGCGCTGTAGAGATACCTTCTGTACTCCTTTGTGCGCTGTAGAGATACCTTCTGTACTCCTTTGTACGCTGTAGAGATACCTTCTGTACTCCTTTGTGCGCTGTAGAGATACCTTCTGTACTCCTTTGTACGCTGTAGAGATACCTCGTGTACTCCTTTGTACGTTCTAGAGATATTTCCTGTACTCCTTTGTGCGCTGTAGAGATACCTTCTGTACTCCTTTGTGCGCTGTAGAGATACCTTCTGTACTCCTTTGTGTGCTGTAGAGATACCTTCTGTACTCCTTTGTGCGCTGTAGAGATACCTTCTGTACTCCTTTGAGTGCTGTAGAGATACCTTCTGTACTCCTTTGTGCGCTGTAGAGATACCTTCTGTACTCCTTTGTACGCTGTAGAGATACCTCGTGTACTCCTTTGTACGTTCTAGAGATATTTCCTGTACTCCTTTGTGCGCTGTAGAGATACCTTCTGTACTCCTTTGTGCGCTGTAGAGATACCCTCTGTACTCCTTTGTGCGCTGTAGAGATACCTTCTGTACTCCTTTGTGCGCTGTAGAGATACCTTCTGTACTCCTTTATACGCTGTAGAGATACCTCGTGTACTCCTTTGTACGTTCTAGAGATATTTCCTGTACTCCTTTGTGCGCTGAAGAGATACCTTCTGTACTCCTTTGTGCGCTGTAGAGATACCTTCTGTACTCCTTTGTGCGCTGTAGAGATACCTTCTGTACTCCTTTGTGCGCTGTAGAGATACCTTCTGTACTCCTTTGTACGCTGTAGAGATACCTCGTGTACTCCTTTGTACGTTCTAGAGATATTTCCTGTACTCCTTTGTGCGCTGTAGAGATACCTTTTGTACTCCTTTGTGCGCTGTAGAGATACCTTCTGTACTCCTTTGTGCGCTGTAGAGATACCTTCTGTACTCCTTTGTACGCTGTAGAGATACCTCGTGTACTCCTTTGTACGTTCTAGAGATATTTCCTGTACTCCTTTGTGCGCTGTAGAGATACCTTCTGTACTCCTTTGTGCGCTGTAGAGATACCTTCTGTACTCCTTTGTGCGCTGTAGAGATACCTTCTGTACTCCTTTGTACGCTGTAGAGATACCTTCTGTACTCCTTTGTGCGCTGTAGAGATACCTTCTGTACTCCTTTGTACGCTGTAGAGATACCTCGTGTACTCCTTTGTACGTTCTAGAGATATTTCCTGTACTCCTTTGTGCGCTGTAGAGATACCTTCTGTACTCCTTTGTGCGCTGTAGAGATACCTTCTGTACTCCTTTGTACGCTGTAGAGATACCTCGTGTACTCCTTTGTACGTTCTAGAGATATTTCCTGTACTCCTTTGTGCGCTGTAGAGATACCTTCTGTACTCCTTTGTGCGCTGTAGAGATACCTTCTGTACTCCTTTGTGCGCTGTAGAGATACCTTCTGTACTCCTTTGTGCGCTGTAGAGATACCTTCTGTACTCCTTTGTGCGCTGTAGAGATACCTTCTGTACTCCTTTGTACGCTGTAGAGATACCTCGTGTACTCCTTTGTGCGCTGTAGAGATACCTTCTGTACTCCTTTGTGCGCTGTAGAGATACCTTCTGTACTCCTTTGTGCGCTGTAGAGATACCTTCTGTACTCCTTTGTACGTTCTAGAGATATTTCCTGTACCCCTTTGTGCGCTGTAGAGATACCTTCTGTACTCCTTTGTGCGCTGTAGAGATACCTTCTGTACTCCTTTGTGCGCTGTAGAGATACCTTCTGTACTCCTTTGTGCGCTGTAGAGATACCTTCTGTACTCCTTTGTACGCTGTAGAGATACCTTCTGTACTCCTTTGTGCGCTGTAGAGATACCTTCTGTACTCCTTTGTGCGCTGTAGAGATACCTTCTGTACTCCTTTGTACGCTGTAGAGATACCTCGTGTACTCCTTTGTACGTTCTAGAGATATTTCCTGTACTCCTTTGTGCGCTGTAGAGATACCTTCTTTACTTCTTTGTGCGCTGTAGAGATACCTTCTGTACTCCTTTGTACGCTGTAGAGATACCTCGTGTACTCCTTTGTACGTTCTAGAGATATTTCCTGTACTCCTTTGTGCGCTGTAGAGATACCTTCGGTACTCCTTTGTGCGCTGTAGAGATACCTTCTGTACTCCTTTGTGCGCTGTAGAGATACCTTCTGTACTCCTTTGTACGCTGTAGAGATACCTTCTGTACTCCTTTGTGCGCTGTAGAGATACCTTCTGTACTCCTTTGTACGCTGTAGAGATACCTCGTGTACTCCTTTGTACGTTCTAGAGATATTTCCTGTACTCCTTTGTGCGCTGTAGAGATACCTTCTGTACTCCTTTGTGCGCTGTAGAGATACCTTCTGTACTCCTTTGTACGTTCTAGAGATATTTCCTGTACTCCTTTGTACTCTGTAGAGATACCTTCTGTACTCCTTTGTGCGCTGTAGAGATACCTTCTGCACTCTTTTGTACGCTGTAGAGATACCTCGTGTACTCCTTTGTACGTTCTAGAGATATTTCCTGTACTCCTTTGTGCGCTGTAGAGATACCTTCTGTACTCCTTTGTGCGCTGTAGAGATACCTTCTGTACTCCTTTGTGCGCTGTAGAGATACCTTCTGTACTCCTTTGTGCGCTGTAGAGATACCTTCTGTACTCTTTTGTACGCTGTAGAGATACCTCGTGTACTCCTTTGTACGTTCTAGAGATATTTGCTGAACTCCTTTGTGCGCTGTAGAGATACCTTCTGTACTCCTTTGTGCGCTGTAGAGATACCTTCTGTACTCCTTTGTGCGCTGTAGAGATACCTTCTGTACTCTTTTGTACGCTGTAGAGATACCTCGTGTACTCCTTTGTACGTTCTAGAGATATTTCCTGTACTCCTTTGTGCGCTGTAGAGATACCTTCTGTACTCCTTTGTGCGCTGTAGAGATACCTTCTGTACTCCTTTGTGCGCTGTAGAGATACCTTCTGTACTCCTTTGTACGCTGTAGAGATACCTTCTGTACTCCTTTGTGCGCTGTAGAGATACCTTCTGTACTCCTTTGTGCGCTGTAGAGATACCTTCTGTACTCTTTTGTGCGCTGTAGAGATACCTTCTGTACTCCTTTGTGCGCTGTAGAGATACCTTCTGTACTCCTTTGTACGTTCTAGAGATATTTCCTGTACTCCTATGTGCGCTGTAGAGATACCTTCTGTACTCCTTTGTACGCTGTAGAGAACCTCGTGTACTCCTTTGTGCGCTGTAGAGATACCTTCTGTACTCCTTTGTGCGCTGTAGAGATACCTTCTGTACTCCTTTGTGCGCTGTAGAGATACCTTCTGTACTCCTTTGTACGTTCTAGAGATATTTCCTGTACTCCTTTGTGCGCTGTAGAGATACCTTCTGTACTCCTTTGTGCGCTGTAGAGATACCTTCTGTACTCCTTTGTGCGCTGTAGAGATACCTTCTGTACTCCTTTGTGCGCTGTAGAGATACCTTCTGTACTCCTTTGTACGCTGTAGAGATACCTCGTGTACTCCTTTGTACGTTCTGGAGATATTTCCTGTACTCCTTTGTGCGCTGTAGAGATACCTTCTGTACTCCTTTGTGCGCTGTAGAGATACCTTCTGTACTCCTTTGTGCGCTGTAGAGATACCTTCTGTACTCCTTTGTGCGCTGTAGAGATACCTTCTGTACTCTTTTGTACGCTGTAGAGATACCTCGTGTACTCCTTTGTACGTTCTAGAGATATTTCCTGTACTCCTTTGTGCGCTGTAGAGATACCTTCTGTACTCCTTTTTGCGCTGTAGAGATACCTTCTGTACTCCTTTGTGCGTTGTAGAGATACCTTCTGTACTCCTTTGTGCGCTGTAGAGATACCTTCTGTACTCCTTTGTGCGCTGTAGAGATACCTTCTGTACTCCTTTGTACGCTGTAGAGATACCTTCTGTACTCCTTTGTGCGCTGTAGAGATACCTTCTGTACTCCTTTGTGCGCTGTAGAGATACCTTCTGTACTCCTTTGTACGCTGTAGAGATACCTTCTGTACTCCTTTGTGCGCTGTAGAGACACCTTCTGTACTCCTTTGTGCGCTGTAGAGATACCTTCTGTACTCCTTTGTACGCTGTAGAGATACCTCGTGTACTCCTTTTTACGTTCTAGAGATATTTCCTGTACTCCTTTGTGCGCTGTAGAGATACCTTCTGTACTCCTTTGTGCGCTGTAGAGATACCTTCTGTACTCCTTTGTACGCTGTAGAGATACCTCGTGTACTCCTTTGTACGTTCTAGATATATTTCCTGTACTCCTTTGTGCGCTGTAGAGATACCTTCTGTACTCCTTTGTGCGCTGTAGAGATACCTTCTGTACTCCTTTGTGCGCTGTAGAGATACCTTCTGTACTCCTTTGTGCGCTGTAGAGATACCTTCTGTACTCCTTTGTACGCTGTAGAGATACCTCGTGTACTCCTTTGTACGTTCTAGAGATATTTCCTGTACTCCTTTGTGCGCTGTAGAGATACCTTCTGTACTTCTTTGTGCGCTGTAGAGATACCTTCTGTACTCCTTTGTACGCTGTAGAGATACCTCGTGTACTCCTTTGTACGTTCTAGAGATATTTTCTGTACTCCTTTGTGCGCTGTAGAGATACCTTCGGTACTCCTTTGTGCGCTGTAGAGATACCTTCTGTACTCCTTTGTGCGCTGTAGAGATACCTTCTGTACTCCTTTGTACGCTGTAGAGATACCTTCTGTACTCCTTTGTGCGCTGTAGAGATACCTTCTGTACTCCTTTGTACGCTGTAGAGATACCTCGTGTTCTCCTTTGTACGTTCTAGAGATATTTCCTGTACTCCTTTGTGCGCTGTAGAGATACCTTCTGTACTCCTTTGTGCGCTGTAGAGATACCTTCTGTACTCCTTTGTGCGCTGTAGAGATACCTTCTGTACTTCTTTGTACGCTGTAGAGATACCTTCTGTACTCCTTTGTGCGCTGTAGAGATATCTTCTGTACTCCTTTGTACGCTGTAGAGATACCTCGTGTACTCCTTTGTACGTTCTAGAGATATTTCCTGTACTCCTATGTGCGCTGTAGAGATACCTTCTGTACTCCTTTGTGCGCTGTAGAGATACCTTCTGTACTCCTTTGTACGTTCTAGAGATATTTCCTGTACTCCTTTGTACGCTGTAGAGATACCTTCTGTACTCCTTTGAGCGCTGTAGAGATACCTTCTGTACTCCTTTGTACGCTGTAGAGATACCTCGTGTACTCCTTTGTACGTTCTAGAGATATTTCCTGTACTCCTTTGTGCGCTGTAGAGATACCTTCTGTACTCCTTTGTGCGCTGTAGAGATACCTTCTGTACTCCTTTGTGCGCTGTAGAGATACCTTCTGTACTCCTTTGTGCGCTGTAGAGATACCTTCTGTACTCCTTTGTACGCTGTAGAGATACCTCGTGTACTCCTTTGTACGTTCTAGAGATATTTCCTGTACTCCTTTGTGCGCTGTAGAGATACCTTCTGTACTCCTTTGTGCGCTGTAGAGATACCTTCAGTACTCCTTTGTGCGCTGTAGAGATACCTCGTGTACTCCTTTGTACGTTCTAGAGATATTTCCTGTACTCCTTTGTGCGCTGTAGAGATACCTTCTGTACTCCTTTGTGCGCTGTAGAGATACCTTCTGTACTCCTTTGTGCTTTAGAGATACCTCGTGTACTCCTTTGTACGTTCAAGAGATATTTCCTGTACTCCTTTGTGCGCTGTAGAGATACCTTCTGTACTCCTTTGTGCGCTGTAGAGATACCTTCTGTGCTCCTTTGTGCAGTGTAGAGATACCTTCTGTACTCCTTTGTGCGCTGTAGAGATACCTTCTGTACTCCTTTGTACGCTGTAGAGATACCTCGTGTACTCCTTTGAACGTTCTAGAGATATTTCCTGCACTCCTTTGTGCGCTGTAGAGGTACCTTCTGTACTCCTTTGTGCGCTGTAGAGATACCTTCTGTACTCCTTTGTGCGCTGTAGAGATACCTTCTGTACTCCTTTGTGCGCTGTAGAGATACCTTCTGTACTCCTTTGTACGCTGTAGAGATACCTCGTGTACTCCTTTGTGCGCTGTAGAGATACCTCGTGTACTCCTTTGTACGTTCTAGAGATATTTCCTGTACTCCTTTGTGCGCTGTAGAGATACCTTCTGTACTCCTTTGTGCGCTGTAGAGATACCTTCTGTACTCCTTTGTACGTTCTAGAGATATTTCCTGTACTCCTTTGTGCGCTGTAGAGATACCTTCTGTACTCCTTTGTACGCTGTAGAGATACCTTCTGTACTCCTTTGTGTGCTGTAGAGATAGCTTCTGTACTCCTTTGTACGCTTTAGAGATACCTTCTGTACTCCTTTGTGCGCTGTAGAGACCTTCTGTACTCCTTTGTGCGCTGTAGAGATACCTTCTGTACTCCTTTGTGCGCTGTAGAGATACCTTCTGTACTCCTTTGTGCGCTGTAGAGATACCTTCTGTATTCCTTTGTACGCTGTAGAGATACCTCGTGTACTCCTTTGTACGTTCTAGAAATATTTCCTGTACTCCTTTGTGCGCTGTAGAGATACCTTCTGTACTCCTTTGTGCGCTGTAGAGATACCTTCTGTACTCCTTTGTGCGCTGTAGAGATACCTTCTGTACTCCTTTGTACGCTGTAGAGATACCTCGTGTACTCCTTTGTACGTTCTAGAGATATTTCCTGTACTCCTTTGTGCGCTGTAGAGATACCTTCTGTACTCCTTTGTGCGCTGTAGAGATACCTTCTGTACTCCTTTGTGCGCTGTAGAGATACCTTCTGTACTCCTTTGTGCGCTGTAGAGATACCTTCTGTACTCCTTTGTACGCTGTAGAGATACCTCGTGTACTCCTTTGTACGTTCTAGAGATATTTCCTGTACTCCTTTGTGCGCTGTGGAGATACCTTCTGTACTCCTTTGTGCGCTGTAGAGATACCTTCTGTACCCCTTTGTGCGCTGTAGAGATACCTCCTGTACTCTTTTGTGCGCTGTAGAGATACCTTCTGTACTCCTTTGTGCGCTGTAGAGATACCTTCTGTACTCCTTTGTACGCTGTAGAGATACCTCGTGTACTCCTTTGTACGTTCTAGAGGTATTTCCTGTACTCCTTTGTGCGCTGTAGAGATACCTTCTGTACTCCTTTGTGCGCTGTAGAGATACCTTCTGTACTCCTTTGTGCGCTGTAGAGATACCTTCTGTACTCCTTTGTACGCTGAAGAGATACCTTCTGTACTCCTTTGTGAGCTGTAGAGTTACCTTCTGTACTCCTTTGTACGCTGTAGAGATACCTCGTGTACTCCTTTGTACGTTCTAGAGATATTTCCTGTACTCCTTTGTGCGCTGTAGAGATACCTTCTGTACTCCTTTGTGCGCTGTAGAGATACCTTCTGTACTCCTTTGTGCGCTGTAGAGATACCTTCTGTACTCCTTTGTACGCTGTAGAGATATTTCCTGTACTCCTTTGTGCGCTGTAGAGATACCTTCTGTACTCCTTTGTGCGCTGTAGAGATACCTTCTGTACTCCTTTGTGCGCTGTAGAGATACCTTCTGTACTCCCTTGTGCGCTGTAGAGATACCTTCTGTACTCCTTTGTACGTTCTAGAGATATTTCCTGTACTCCTTTGTGCGCTGTAGAGATACCTTCTGTACTCCTTTGTGCTCTGTAGAGATACCTTCTGTACTCCTTTGTGCGCTGTAGAGATACCTTCTGTACTCCTTTGTACGCTGTAGAGATACCTCGTGTACTCCTTTGTGCGCTGTAGAGATACCTTCTGTACTCATTTGTGCGCTGTAGAGATACCTTCTAAACTCCTTTGTGCGCTGCAGAGATACCTTCTGTACACCTTTGTACGTTCTAGAGATATTTTCTGTACTCCTTTGTGCGCTGTAGAGATACCTTCTGTACTCCTTTGTGCGCTGTAGAGATACCTTCTGTACTCCTTTGTGCACTGTAGAGATACCTTCTGTACTCCTTTGTGCGCTGTAGAGATACCTTCTGTACTCCTTTGTACGCTGTATAGATACCTCGTGTACTCCTTTGTACGTTCTAGAGATATTTCCTGTACTCCTTTGTGCGCTGTAGAGATACCTTCTGTACTCCTTTCTGCGCTGTAGAGATACCTTCTGTACTCCTTTGTGCGCTGTAGAGATACCTTCTGTACTCCTTTGTGCGCTGTAGAGATACCTTCTGTACTCCTTTGTACGCTGTAGAGATACCTCGTGTACTCCTTTGTACGTTCTAGAGATATTTCCTGTACTCCTTTGTGCGCTGTAGAGATACCTTCTGTACTCCTTTGTGCGCTGTAGAGATACCTTCTGTACTCCTTCTTTGTGCGCTGTAGAGATACCTTCTGTACTCCTTTGTGCGCTGTAGAGATACCTTCTGTACTCCTTTGTACGCAGTAGAGATACCTCGTGTACTCCTTTGTACGTTCTAGAGATATTTCCTGTACTCCTTTGTGCGCTGTAGAGATACCTCCTGTACTCCTTTGTGCGCTGTAGAGATACCTTCTGTACTCCTTTGTGCGCTGTGAAGATACCTTCTGTACTCCTTTGTGCGCTGTAGAGATACCTTCTGTACTCCTTTGTGCGCTGTAGAGATACCTTCTGTACTCCTTTGTACGCTGCAGAGATACCTCGTGTACTCCTTTGTACGTTCTAGAGATATTTCCTGTACTCCTTTGTGCGCTGTAGAGATACCTTCTGTACTCTATGTGCGCTGTAGAGATACCTTCTGTACTCCTTTGTGCGCTGTAGAGATACCTTCTGTACTCCTTTGTGCGCTGTAGAGATACCTTCTGTACTCCTTTGTACGTTCTAGAGATATTTCCTGTACTCCTTTGTGCGCTGTAGAGATACCTTCTGTACTCCTTTGTACGCTGTAGAGATACCTCGTGTACTCCTTTGTACGTTCTAGAGATATTTCCTGTACTCCTTTGTGCGCTGTATAGATACCTTCTGTACTCCTTTGTGCGCTGTAGAGATACTTTCTGTACTCCTTTGTGCGCTGTAGAGATACCTTCTGTACTCCTTTGTACGCTGTAGAGATACCTCGTGTACTCCTTTGTACGTTCTAGAGATATTTCCTGTACTCCTTTGTGCGCTGTAGAGATACCTTCTGTACTCCTTTGTGCGCTGTAGAGATACCTTCTGTACTCCTTTGTGCGCTGTAGAGATACCTTCTGTACTCCTTTGTACGCTGTAGAGATACCTTCTGTACTCCTTTGTGCGCTGTAGAGATACCTTCTGTACTCCTTTGTACGCTGTAGAGATACCTCGTGTACTCCTTTGTACGTTCTAGAGATATTTCCTGTACTCCTTTGTGCGCTGTAGAGATACCTTCTGTACTCCTTTGTGCGCTGTAGAGATACCTTCTGTACTCCTTTGTGCGCTGTAGAGATACCTTCTGTACTCCTTTGTGCGCTGTAGAGATACCTTCTGTACTCCTTTGTACGCTGTAGAGATATCTCGTGTACTCCTTTGTACGTTCTAGAGATATTTCCTGTACTCCTTTGTGCGCTGTAGAGATACCTTCTGTACTCCTTTGTGCGCTGTAGAGATACCTTCTGTACTCCTTTGTGCGCTGTAGAGATACCTTCTGTACTCCTTTGTGCGCTGTAGAGATACCTTCTGTACTCCTTTGTGCGCTGTAGAGATACCTTCTGTACTCCTTTGTCAGCTGTAGAGATACCTTCTGTACTCCTCTGTGCGCTGTAGAGATACCTTCTGTACTCCTTTGTGCGCTGTAGAGATACCTTCTGTACTCCTTTGTACGCTGTAGAGATGCCTTCTGTACTCCTTTGTGCGCTGTAGAGATACCTTCTGTACTCCTTTGTACGCTGTAGAGATACCTCGTGTACTCCTTTGTACGTTCTAGAGATATTTCCTGTACTCCTTTGTGCGCTGTAGAGATACCTTCTGCACTCCTTTGTGCGCTGTAGAGATACCTTCTGTACTCCTTTGTGTGCTGTAGAGATACCTTCTGTACTCCTTTGTGCGCTGTAGAGATACCTTCTGTACTCCTTTGAGTGCTGTAGAGATACCTTCTGTACTCCTTTGTGCGCTGTAGAGATACCTTCTGTACTCCTTTGTACGCTGTAGAGATACCTCGTGTACTCCTTTGTACGTTCTAGAGATATTTCCTGTACTCCTTTGTGCGCTGTAGAGATACCTTCTGTACTCCTTTGTGCGCTGTAGAGATACCTTCTGTACTCCTTTGTGCGCTGTAGAGATACCTTCTGTACTCCTTTGTACGCTGTAGAGATACCTCGTGTACTCCTTTGTACGTTCTAGAGATATTTCCTGTACTCCTTTGTGCGCTGTAGAGATACCTTCTGTACTCCTTTGTGCGCTGTAGAGATACCTTCTGTACTCCTTTGTGCGCTGTAGAGATACCTTCTGTACTCCTTTGTGCGCTGTAGAGATACCTCGTGTACTCCTTTGTACGTTCTAGAGATATTTCCTGTACTCCTTTGTGCGCTGTAGAGATACCTTCTGTACTCCTTTGTGCGCTGTAGAGATACCTGCTGTACTCCTTTGTGCGCTGTAGAGATACCTTCTGTACTCCTTTGTGCGCTGTAGAGATACGTTCTGTACTCCTTTGTGCGCTGTAGAGATACCTTCTGTACTCCTTTGTGTGCTGTAGAGATACCTTCTGTACTCCTTAGTGCGCTATAGAGATACCTTCTGTACTCCTTTGTACGATGTAGAGATACCTCGTGTACTCCTTTGCACGTTCTAGAGATATTTCCTGTACTCCTTTGTGCGCTGTAGAGATACCTTCTGTACTCCTTTGTGCGCTGTAGAGATACCTTCTGTACTCCTTTGTGCGCTGTAGAGATACCTTCTGTACTCCTTTGTGCGCTGTAGAGATACCTTCTGTACTCCTTTGTGCGCTGTAGAGATACCTTCTGTACTCCTTTGTGCGCTGTAGAGATACCTTCTGTACTCCTTTGTGCGCTGTAGAGATAAATTCTGTACTCCTTTGTGCGCTGTAGAGATACCTTCTGTACTCCTTTGTGCGCTGTAGAGATACCTTCTGTACTCCTTTGTACGCTGTAGAGATACCTCGTGTACTCCTTTGTACGTTCTAGAGATATTTCCTGTACTCCTTTGTGCGCTGTAGAGATACCTTCTGTACTCCTTCGTGCGCTGTAGAGATACCTTCTGTACTCCTTTGTACGCTGTAGAGATACCTCGTGTACTCCTTTGTACGTTCTAGAGATATTTCCTGTACTCCTTTGTGCGCTGTAGAGATACCTTCTGTACTCCTTTGTGCGCTGTAGAGATACCTTCTGTACACCTTTGTGCGCTGTAGAGACACCTTCTGTACTCCTTTGTGCGCTGTAGAGATACCTTCTGTACTCCTTTGTACGCTGTAGAGATACCTCGTGTACTTCTTTGTACGTTCTAGAGATATTTCCTGTACTCCTTTGTGCGCTGTGGAGATACCTTCTGTACTCCTTTGTGCGCTGTAGAGATACCTTCTGTACTCCTTTGTGCGCTGTAGAGATACCTTCTGTACTCCTTTGTGCGCTGTAGAGATACCTTCTGTACTCCTTTGTACGCTGTAGAGATACCTTCTGTACTCCTTTGTACGCTGTAGAGATACCTCGTGTACTCCTTTGTACGTTCTAGAGATATTTCCTGTACTCCTTTGTGCGCTGTAGAGATTCCTTCTGTACTCCTTTGTGCGCTGTAGAGATACCTTCTGTACTCCTTTGTGCGCTGTAGAGATACCTTCTGTACTCCTTTGTGCGCTGTAGAGATACCTTCTGTACTCCTTTGTACGCTGTAGAGATACCTCGTGTACTCCTTTGTACGTTCTAGAGATATTTCCTGTACTCCTTTGTGCGCTGTAGAGATACCTTCTGTACTCCTTTGTGCGCTGTAGAGATACCTTCTGTACTCCTTTGTGCGCTGTAGAGATACCTTCTGTACTCCTTTGTGCGCTGTAGAGATACCTTCTGTACTCCTTTGTACGCTGTAGAGATACCTTCTGTACTCCTTTGTGCGCTGTAGAGATACCTTCTGTACTCCTTTGTACGCTGTAGAGATACCTCGTGTACTCCTTTGTACGTTCTAGAGATATTTCCTGTACTCCTTTGTGCGCTGTAGAGATACCTTCTGTACTCCTTTGTACGCTGTAGAGATACCTCGTGTACTCCTTTGTACGTTCTAGAGATATTTCCTGTACTCCTTTGTGCGCTGTAGAGATACCTTCTGTACTCCTTTGTGCGCTGTAGAGATACCTTCTGTACTCCTTTGTACGCTGTAGAGATACCTTCTGTACTCCTTTGTACGCTGTAGAGATACCTCGTGTACTCCTTTGTACGTTCTAGAGATATTTGCTGTACTCCTTTGTGCACTGTAGAGATACCTTCTGTACTCCTTTGTGCGCTGTAGAGATACCTTCTGTACTCCTTTGTGCGCTGTAGAGATACCTTCTGTACTCCTTTGTACGCTGTAGAGATACCTTCTGTACTCCTTTGTGCGCTGTAGAGATACCTTCTGTACTCCTTTGTGCGCTGTAGAGATACCTTCTGTACTCCTTTGTACGCTGTAGAGATACCTTCTGTACTCCTTTGTGCGCTGTAGAGATACCTTCTGTACTCCTTTGTACGCTGTAGAGATACCTCGTGTACTCCTTTGTACGTTCTAGAGATATTTCCTGTACTCCTTTGTGCGCTGTAGAGATACCTTCTGTACTACTTTGTGCGCTGTAGAGATACCTTCTGTACTCCTTTGTGCGCTGTAGAGATACCTTCTGTACTCCTTTGTACGCTGTAGAGATACCTCGTGTACTCCTTTGTACGTTCTAGAGATATTTCCTGTACTCCTTTGTGCGCTGTAGAGATACCTTCTGTACTCCTTTGTGCGCTGTAGAGATACCTTCTGTACTCCTTTGTGCGCTGTAGAGATACCTTCTGTACTCCTTTGTGCGCTGTAGAGATACCTTCTGTACTCCTTTGTACGCTGTAGAGATACCTCGTGTACTCCTTTGTACGTTCTAGAGATATTTCCTGTACTCCTTTGTGCGCTGTAGAGATACCTTCTGTACTCCTTTGTGCGCTGTAGAGATACCTTCTGTACTTCTTTGTGCGCTGTAGAGATACCTTCTGTACTCCTTTGTGCGCTGTAGAGATACCTTCTGTACTCCTTTGTACGCTGTAGAGATACCTTCTGTACTCCTTTGTGCGCTGTAGAGATACCTTCTGTACTCCTTTGTACGCTGTAGAGATACCTCGTGTACTCCTTTGTACGTTCTAGAGATATTTCCTGTACTCCTTTGTGCGCTGTAGAGATACCTTCTGTACTCCTTTGTGCGCTGTAGAGATACCTTCTGTACTCCTTTGTGCGCTGTAGAGATACCTTCTGTACTCCTTTGTGCGCTGTAGAGATACCTTCTGTACTCCTTTGTACGCTGTAGAGATACCTCGTGTACTCCTTTGTACGTTCTAGAGATATTTCCTGTACTCCTTTGTGCGCTGTAGAGATACCTTCCGTACTCTTTTGTGCGCTGTAGAGATACCTTCTGTACTCCTTTGTGCGCTGTAGAGATACCTTCTGTACTCCTTTGTGCGCTGTAGAGATACCTTCTAAACTCCTTTGTGCGCTGTAGAGATACCTTCTGTACTCCTTGGTGCGCTGTAGAGATACCTTCTGTACTCCTTTGTACGTTTTAGAGATATTTCCTGTACTCCTTTGTGCGCTGTAGAGATACCTTCTGTTCTCCTTTGTACGCTGTAGAGATACCTCGTGTACTCCTTTGTACGTTTTAGAGATATTTCCTGTACTCCTTTGTGCGCTGTAGAGATACCTTCTGTACTCCTTTGTGCGCTGTAGAGATACCTTCTGTACTCATTTGTGCGCTGTAGAGATACCTTCTGTACTCCTTTGTACGCTGTAGCGATACCTCGTGTACTCCTTTGTACGTTCTAGAGATATTTCCTGTACTCCTTTGTGCGCTGTAGAGATACCTTCTGTACTCCTTTGTACGCTGTAGAGATACCTCGTGTACTCCTTTGTACGTTCTAGAGATATTTCCTGTACTCCTTTGTGCGCTGTAGAGATACCTTCTGTACTCCTTTGTGCGCTGTAGAGATACCTTCTGTACTCCTTTGTGCGCTGTAGAGATACCTTCTGTACTCCTTTGTGCGCTGTAGAGATACCTTCTGTACTCCTTTGTGCGCTGTAGAGATACCTTCTGTACTCCTTTGTGCGCTGTAGAGATACCTTCTGTACTCTTTTGTACGCTGTAGAGATACCT
The DNA here is from genome assembly GCA_030386875.1 of Morinoia aosen. Classification (NCBI taxonomy): domain Eukaryota; kingdom Metazoa; phylum Arthropoda; class Malacostraca; order Amphipoda; family Talitridae; genus Morinoia; species Morinoia aosen. The sequence continues at coordinate 21,211,984 of JASJYW010000027.1, read as the reverse complement.
CGTGTACTCTTTTGTACGTTCTAGAGATATTTCCTGTACTCCTTTGTGCGCTGTAGAGATACCTTCTGAACTCCTTTGTGCGCTGTATAGATACCTTCTGTACTCCTTTGTGCGCTGTAGAGATACCTTCTGTACTCCTTTGTGCGCTGTAGAGATACCTTCTGTACTCCTTTGTACGCTGTAGAGATACCTCGTGTACTCCTTTGTACGTTCTAGAGATATTTCCTGTACTCCTTTGTGCGCTGTAGAGATACCTTCTGTACTCCTTTATGCGCTGTAGAGATACCTTCTGTACTCCTTTGTGCGCTGTAGAGATACCTTCTGTACTCCTTTGTGCGCTGTAGAGATACCTTCTGTACTCCTTTGTACGCTGTAGAGATACCTCGTGTACTCCTTTGTACGTTCTAGAGATATTTCCTGTACTCCTTTGTGCGCTGTAGAGATACCTTCTGTACTCCTTTGTGCGCTGTAGAGATACCTTCTGTACTCCTTTGTGCGCTGTGGAGATACCTTCTGTACTCCTTTGTGCGCTGTAGAGATACCTTCTGTACTCCTTTGTACGCTGTAGAGATACCTCGTGTACTCCTTTGTACGTTCTAGAGATATTTCCTGTACTCCTTTGTGCGCTGTAGAGATACCTTCTGTACTCCTTTGTGCGCTGTAGAGATACCTTCTGTACTCCTTTGTGCGCTGTAGAGATACCTTTTGTACTCCTTTGTGCGCTGTAGAGATACCTTCTGTACTCCTTTGTACGCTGTAGAGATACCTCGTGTACTCCTTTGTACGTTCTAGAGATATTTCCTGTACTCCTTTGTGCGCTGTAGAGATACCTTCTGTACTCCTTTGTGCGCTGTAGAGATACCTTCTGTACTCCTTTGTGCGCTGTAGAGATACCTTCTGTACTCCTTTGTGCACTGTAGAGATACCTTCTGTACTCCTTTGTGCGCTGTAGAGATACCTTCTGTACTCCTTTGTACGCTGTAGAGATACCTCGTGTACTCCTTTGTACGTTCTAGAGATATTTCCTGTACTCCTTTGTGCGCTGTAGAGATACCTTCTGTACTCCTTTGTGCGCTGTAGAGATACCTTCTGTACTCCTTTGTGCGCTGTAGAGATACCTTCTGTACTCCTTTTTGCGCTGTAGAGATACCTTCTGTACTCCTTTGTACGTTCTAGAGATATTTCCTGTACTCCTTTGTGCGCTGTAGAGATACCTTCTGTACTTCTTTGTACGCTGTAGAGATACCTCGTGTACTCCTTTGTACGTTCTAGAGATATTTCCTGTACTCCTTTGTGCGCTATAGAGATACCTTCTGTACTCCTTTGTGCGCTGTAGAGATACCTTCTGTACTCCTTTGTGCGCTGTAGAGATACCTTCTGTACTCCTTTGTGCGCTGTAGAGATACCTTCTGTACTCCTTTGTACGCTGTAGAGATACCTCGTGTACTCCTTTGTACGTTCTAGAGATATTTCCTGTACTCCTTTGTGCGCTGTAGAGATACCTTCTGTACTCCTTTGTGCGCTGTAGAGATACCTTCTGTACTCCTTTGTGCGCTGTAGAGATACCTTCTGTACTCCTTTGTGCGCTGTAGAGATACCTTCTGTACTCCTTTGTACGTTCTAGAGATATTTCCTGTACTCCTTTGTGCGCTGTAGAGATACCTTCTGTACTCCTTTGTACGCTGTAGAAATACCTCGTGTACTCCTTTGTACGTTCTAGAGATATTTCCTGTACTCCTTTGTGCGCTGTAAAGATACCTTCTGTACTTCTTTGTGCGCTGTAGAGATACCTTCTGTACTCCTTTGTGCGCTGTAGAGACACCTTCTATACTCCTTTGTACGCTGTAGAGATACCTCGTGTACTCCTTTGTACGTTCTAGAGATATTTCCTGTACTCCTTTGTGCGCTGTAGAGATACCTTCTGTACTCCTTTTTGCGCTGTAGAGATACCTTCTGTACTCCTTTGTGCGCTGTAGAGATACCTTCTGTACTCCTTTGTACGCTGTAGAGATACCTTCTGTACTCCTTTGTGCGCTGTAGAGATACCTTCTGTACTCCTTTGTACGCTGTAGAGATACCTCGTGTACTCCTTTGTACGTTCTAGAGATATTTCCTGTACTCCTTTGTGCGCTGTAGAGATATCTTCTGTACTCCTTTGTGCGCTGTAGAGATACCTTCTGTACTCCTTTGTGCGCTGTAGAGATGCCTTCTGTACTCCTTTGTGCGCTGTAGAGATACCTTCTGTACTCCTTTGTGCGCTGTAGAGATACCTTCTGTACTCCTTTGTGCGCTGTAGAGATACCTTCTGTACTCCTTTGTACGCTGTAGAGATACCTCGTGAACTCCTTTGTACGTTCTAGAGATATTTCCTGTACTCCTTTGTGCGCTGTAGAGATACCTTCTGTACTCCTTTGTGCGCTGTAGAGATACCTTCTGTACTCCTTTGTGCGCTATAGAGATACCTTCTGTACTCCTTTGTGCGCTGTAGAGATACCTTCTGTACTCCTTTGTACGCTGTAGAGATACCTCGTGTACTCCTTTGTACGTTCTAGAGATATTTCCTGTACTCCTTTGTGCGCTGTAGAGATACCTTCTGTACTCCTTTGTGCGCTGTAGAGATACCTTCTGTACTCCTTTGTGCGCTGTAGAGATACCTTCTGTACTTCTTTGTACGCTGTAGAGATACCTCGTGTACTCCTTTGTACGTTCTAGAGATATTTCCTGTACTCCTTTGTGCGCTGTAGAGATACCTTCTGTACTATTTTGTGCGCTGTAGAGATACCTTCTGTACTCCTTTGTGCGCTGTAGAGATACCTTCTGTACTCCATTGTGCGCTGTAGAGATACCTTCTGTACTCCTTTGTGCGCTGTAGAGATACCTTCTGTACTCCTTTGTGCGCTGTAGAGATACCTTCTGTACTCCTTTGTGCGCTGTAGAGATACCTTTTGTACTCCTTTGTGCGCTGTAGAGATACCTTCTGTACTCCTTTGTACGCTGTAGAGATACCTCGTGTACTCCTTTGTACGTTCTAGAGATATTTCCTGTACTCCTTTGTGCGCTGTAGAGATACCTTCTGTACTCCTTTGTGCGCTGTAGAGATACCTTCTGTACTCCTTTGTGCGCTGTAGAGATACCTTCTGTACTCCTTTGTGCGCTGTAGAGATACCTTCTGTACTCCTTTGTGCGCTGTAGAGATACCTTCTGTACTCCTTTGTACGCTGTAGAGATACCTCGTGTACTCCTTTGTACGTTCTAGAGATATTTCCTGTACTCCTTTGTGCGCTGTAGAGATACCTTCTGTACTCCTTTGTGCGCTGTAGAGATACCTTCTGTACTCCTTTGTGCGCTGTAGAGATACCTTCTGTACTCCTTTGTGCGCTGTAGAGATACCTTCTGTACTCCTTTGTACGTTCTAGAGATATTTCCTGTACTCCTTTGTGCGCTGTAGAGATACCTTCTGTACTTCTTTGTACGCTGTAGAGATACCTCGTGTACTCCTTTGTACGTTCTAGAGATATTTCCTGTACTCCTTTGTGCGCTATAGAGATACCTTCTGTACTCCTTTGTGCGCTGTAGAGATACCTTCTGTACTCCTTTGTGCGCTGTAGAGATACCTTCTGTACTCCTTTGTGCGCTGTAGAGATACCTTCTGTACTCCTTTGTACGCTGTAGAGATACCTCGTGTACTCCTTTGTACGTTCTAGAGATATTTCCTGTACTCCTTTGTGCGCTGTAGAGATACCTTCTGTACTCCTTTGTGCGCTGTAGAGATACCTTCTGTACTCCTTTGTGCGCTGTAGAGATACCTTCTGTACTCCTTTGTGCGCTGTAGAGATACCTTCTGTACTCCTTTGTACGTTCTAGAGATATTTCCTGTACTCCTTTGTGCGCTGTAGAGATACCTTCTGTACTCCTTTGTACGCTGTAGAAATACCTCGTGTACTCCTTTGTACGTTCTAGAGATATTTCCTGTACTCCTTTGTGCGCTGTAAAGATACCTTCTGTACTTCTTTGTGCGCTGTAGAGATACCTTCTGTACTCCTTTGTGCGCTGTAGAGACACCTTCTATACTCCTTTGTACGCTGTAGAGATACCTCGTGTACTCCTTTGTACGTTCTAGAGATATTTCCTGTACTCCTTTGTGCGCTGTAGAGATACCTTCTGTACTCCTTTTTGCGCTGTAGAGATACCTTCTGTACTCCTTTGTGCGCTGTAGAGATACCTTCTGTACTCCTTTGTACGCTGTAGAGATACCTTCTGTACTCCTTTGTGCGCTGTAGAGATACCTTCTGTACTCCTTTGTACGCTGTAGAGATACCTCGTGTACTCCTTTGTACGTTCTAGAGATATTTCCTGTACTCCTTTGTGCGCTGTAGAGATATCTTCTGTACTCCTTTGTGCGCTGTAGAGATACCTTCTGTACTCCTTTGTGCGCTGTAGAGATGCCTTCTGTACTCCTTTGTGCGCTGTAGAGATACCTTCTGTACTCCTTTGTGCGCTGTAGAGATACCTTCTGTACTCCTTTGTGCGCTGTAGAGATACCTTCTGTACTCCTTTGTACGCTGTAGAGATACCTCGTGAACTCCTTTGTACGTTCTAGAGATATTTCCTGTACTCCTTTGTGCGCTGTAGAGATACCTTCTGTACTCCTTTGTGCGCTGTAGAGATACCTTCTGTACTCCTTTGTGCGCTATAGAGATACCTTCTGTACTCCTTTGTGCGCTGTAGAGATACCTTCTGTACTCCTTTGTACGCTGTAGAGATACCTCGTGTACTCCTTTGTACGTTCTAGAGATATTTCCTGTACTCCTTTGTGCGCTGTAGAGATACCTTCTGTACTCCTTTGTGCGCTGTAGAGATACCTTCTGTACTCCTTTGTGCGCTGTAGAGATACCTTCTGTACTTCTTTGTACGCTGTAGAGATACCTCGTGTACTCCTTTGTACGTTCTAGAGATATTTCCTGTACTCCTTTGTGCGCTGTAGAGATACCTTCTGTACTATTTTGTGCGCTGTAGAGATACCTTCTGTACTCCTTTGTGCGCTGTAGAGATACCTTCTGTACTCCATTGTGCGCTGTAGAGATACCTTCTGTACTCCTTTGTGCGCTGTAGAGATACCTTCTGTACTCCTTTGTGCGCTGTAGAGATACCATCTGTACTCCTTTGTACGCTGTAGAGATACCTCGTGTACTCCTTTGTACGTTCTAGAGATATTTCCTGTACTCCTTTGTGCGCTGTAGAGATACCTTCTGTACTCCTTTGTGCGCTGTAGAGATACCTTCTGTACTCCTTTGTGCGCTGTAGAGATACCTTCTGTACTCCTTTGTGCGCTGTAGAGATACCTTCTGTACTCCTTTGTGCGCTGTAGAGATACCTTCTGTACTCCTTTGTGCGCTGTTGAAATACCTTCTGTACTCCTTTGTGCGCTGTAGAGATACCTTCTGTACTCCTTTGTGCGCTGAAGAGATACCTTCTGTACTCCTTTGTGCGCTGTAGAGATACCTCGTGTACTCCTTTGTACGTTCTAGAGATATCTCCTGTACTCCTTTGTCCGCTGTAGAGATACCTTCTGTACTCCTTTGTGCGCTGTAGAGATACCTTCTGTACTCCTTTGTGCCATGTAGAGATACCTTCTGTACTTCTTTGTGCGCTGTAGAGATACCTTCTGTACTCCTTTGTACGCTGTAGAGATACCTCGTGTACTCCTTTGTACGTTCTAGAGATATTTCCTGTACTCCTTTGTGCGCTGTAGAGATACCTTCTGTACTCCTTTGTGCGCTGTAGAGATACCTTTTGTACTCCTTTGTGCGCTGTAGAGATACCTTCTGTACTCCTTTGTGCGCTGTAGAGATACCTTCTGTACTCCTTTGTACGCTGTAGAGATACCTCGTGTACTCCTTTGTACGTTCTAGAGATATTTCCTGTACTCCTTTGTGCGCTGTAGAGATACATTCTGTACTCCTTTGTGCGCTGTAGAGATACCTTCTGTACTCCTCTGTGCGCTGTAGAGATACCTTCTGTACGCCTTTGTGCGCTGTAGAGATACCTTCTGTACTCCTTTGTACGTTTTAGAGATATTTCCTGTACTCCTTTGTGCGCTGTAGAGATACCTTCTGTACTCCTTTGTACGCTGTAGAGATACCTTCTGTACTCCTTTGTACGTTCTAGAGATATTTCCTGTACTCCTTTGTGCGCTGTAGAGATACCTTCTGTACTCCTTTGTACGCTGTAGAGATACCTCGTGTACTCCTTTGTACGTTCTAGAGATATTTCCTGTACTCCTTTGTGCGCTGTAGAGATACCTTCTGTACTCCTTTGTGCGCTGCAGAGATACCTTCTGTACTCCTTTGTGCGCTGTAGCGTTACCTTCTGTACTCCTTTGTACGCTGTAGAGATACCTCGTGTACTCCTTTGTACGTTCTAGAGATATTTCCTGTACTCCTTTGTGCGCTGTAGAGATACCTTCTGTACTCCTTTGTGCGCTGTAGAGATACCTTCTGTACTCCTTTGTGCGCTGTAGAGATACCTTCTGTACTCCTTTGTACGCTGTAGAGATACCTTCTGTACTCCTTTGTGAGCTGTAGAGATACCTTCTGTACTCCTTTGTACGCTGTAGAGATACCTCGTGTACTCCTTTGTACGTTCTAGAGATATTTCCTGTACTCCTTTGTGCGCTGTAGAGATACCTTCTGTACTCCTTTGTGCGCTGTAGAGATACCTTCTGTACTCCTTTGTGCTCTGTAGAGATACCTTCTGTACTCCTTTGTGCGCTGTAGAGATACCTTCTGTACTCCTTTGTGCGCTGTAGAGATACCTTCTGTACTCCTTTGTGCGCTGTAGAGATACCTTCTGTACTCCTTTGTACGCTGTAGAGATACCTCGTGTACTCCTTTGTACGTTCTAGAGATATTTCCTGTACTCCTTTGTGCGCTGTAGAGATACCTTCTGTACTCCTTTGTGCGCTGTAGAGATACCTTCTGTACTCCTTTGTGCGCTGTAGAGATACCTTCTGTACTCCTTTGTACGCTGTAGAGATACCTCGTGTACTCCTTTGTACGTTCTAGAGATATTTCCTGTACTCCTTTGTGCGCAGTAGAGATACCTTCTGTACTCCTTTGTGCGCTGTAGAGATACCTTCTGTACTCCTTTGTGCGCTGTAGAGATACCTTCTGTACTCCTTTGTGCGCTGTAGAGATACCTTCTGTACTCCTTTGTACGCTGTAGAGATACCTCGTGTACTCCTTTGTACGTTCTAAAGATATTTCCTGTACTCCTTTGTGCGCTGTAGAGATACCTTCTGTACTCCTTTGTGCGCTGTAGAGATACCTTCTGTACTCCTTTGTGCGCTGTAGAGATACCTTCTGTACTCCTTTGTGCGCTGTAGAGATACCTCGTGTACTCCTTTGTACGTTCTAGAGATATTTCCTGTACTCCTTTTTGCGCTGTAGAGATACCTTCTGTACTCCTTTGTGCGCTGTAGAGATACCTTCTGTACTCCTTTGTGCGCTGTAGAGATACCTTCTGTACTCCTTTGTGCGCTGTAGAGATACCTTCTGTACTCCTTTGTGCGCTGTAGAGATACCTTCTGTACTCCTTTGTACGCTGTAGAGATACCTTCTGTACTCCTTTGTGCGCTGTAGAGATACCTTCTGTACTCCTTTGTGCGCTGTAGAGATCCCTTCTGTACTCCTTTGTGCGCTGTAGAGATACCTTCTGTACTCCTTTGTGCGCTGTAGAGATACCTTCTGTACTCCTTTGTGCGCTGTAGAGATACCTTCTGTACTCCTTTGTACGCTGTAGAGATACCTCGTGTACTCCTTTGTACGTTCTAGAGATATTTCCTGTACTCCTTTGTGCGCTGTAGAGATACCTTCTGTACTCCTTTGTGCGCTGTAGAGATACCTTCTGTACTCCTTTGTGCGCTGTGGAGATACCTTCTGTACTCCTTTGTGCGCTGTAGAGATACCTTCTGTACTCCTTTGTACGCTGTAGAGATACCTCGTGTACTCCTTTGTACGTTCTAGAGATATTTCCTGTACTCCTTTGTGCGCTGTAGAGATACCTTCTGTACTCCTTTGTGCGCTGTAGAGATACCTTCTGTACTCCTTTGTGCGCTGTAGAGATACCTTCTGTACTCCTTTGTGCGCTGTAGAGATACCTTCTGTACTCCTTTGTACGCTGTAGAGATACCTCGTGTACTCCTTTGTACGTTCTAGAGATATTTCCTGTACTCCTTTGTGCGCTGTTGAGATACCTTCTGTACTCCTTTGTGCGCTGTAGAGATACCTTCTGTACTCCTTTGTGCGCTGTAGAGATACCTTCTGTACTCCTTTGTGCGCTGTAGAGATACCTTCTGTACTCCTTTGTGCGCTGTAGAGATACCTTCTGTACTCCTTTGTACGCTGTAGAGATACCTCGTGTACTCCTTTGTACGTTCTAGAGATATTTCCTGTACTCCTTTGTGCGCTGTAGAGATACCTTCTGTACTCCTTTGTACGCTGTAGAGATACCTTCTGTACTCCTTTGTACGTTCTAGAGATATTTCCTGTACTCCTTTGTGCGCTGTAGAGATACCTTCTGTACTCCTTTGTACGCTGTAGAGATACCTCGTGTACTCCTTTGTACGTTCTAGAGATATTTCCTGTACTCCTTTGTGCGCTGTAGAGATACCTTCTGTACTCCTTTGTGCGCTGCAGAGATACCTTCTGTACTCCTTTGTGCGCTGTAGCGTTACCTTCTGTACTCCTTTGTACGCTGTAGAGATACCTCGTGTACTCCTTTGTACGTTCTAGAGATATTTCCTGTACTCCTTTGTGCGCTGTAGAGATACCTTCAGTACTCCTTTGTGCGCTGTAGAGATACCTTCTGTACTCCTTTGTGCGCTGTAGAGATACCTTCTGTACTCCTTTGTACGCTGTAGAGATACCTTCTGTACTCCTTTGTGAGCTGTAGAGATACCTTCTGTACTCCTTTGTACGCTGTAGAGATACCTCGTGTACTCCTTTGTACGTTCTAGAGATATTTCCTGTACTCCTTTGTGCGCTGTAGAGATACCTTCTGTACTCCTTTGTGCGCTGTAGAGATACCTTCTGTACTCCTTTGTGCTCTGTAGAGATACCTTCTGTACTCCTTTGTGCGCTGTAGAGATACCTTCTGTACTCCTTTGTGCGCTGTAGAGATACCTTCTGTACTCCTTTGTGCGCTGTAGAGATACCTTCTGTACTCCTTTGTGCGCTGTAGAGATACCTTCTGTACTCCTTTGTGCGCTGTAGAGATCCCTTCTGTACTCCTTTGTGCGCTGTAGAGATACCTTCTGTACTCCTTTGTGCGCTGTAGAGATACCTTCTGTACTCCTTTGTGCGCTGTAGAGATACCTTCTGTACTCCTTTGTACGCTGTAGAGATACCTCGTGTACTCCTTTGTACGTTCTAGAGATATTTCCTGTACTCCTTTGTGCGCTGTAGAGATACCTTCTGTACTCCTTTGTGCGCTGTAGAGATACCTTCTGTACTCCTTTGTGCGCTGTGGAGATACCTTCTGTACTCCTTTGTGCGCTGTAGAGATACCTTCTGTACTCCTTTGTACGCTGTAGAGATACCTCGTGTACTCCTTTGTACGTTCTAGAGATATTTCCTGTACTCCTTTGTGCGCTGTAGAGATACCTTCTGTACTCCTTTGTGCGCTGTAGAGATACCTTCTGTACTCCTTTGTGCGCTGTAGAGATACCTTCTGTACTCCTTTGTGCGCTGTAGAGATACCTTCTGTACTCCTTTGTACGCTGTAGAGATACCTCGTGTACTCCTTTGTACGTTCTAGAGATATTTCCTGTACTCCTTTGTGCGCTGTAGAGATACCTTCTGTACTCCTTTGTGCGCTGTAGAGATACCTTCTGTACTCCTTTGTGCGCTGTAGAGATACCTTCTGTACTCCTTTGTGCGCTGTAGAGATACCTTCTGTACTCCTTTGTGCGCTGTAGAGATACCTTCTGTACTCCTTTGTACGCTGTAGAGATACCTCGTGTACTCCTTTGTACGTTCTAGAGATATTTCCTGTACTCCTTTGTGCGCTGTAGAGATACCTTCTGTACTCCTTTGTGCGCTGTAGAGATACCTTCTGTACTCCTTTGTGCGCTGTAGAGATACCTTCTGTACTCCTTTGTGCGCTGTAGAGATACCTTCTGTACTCCTTTGTACGTTCTAGAGATATTTCCTGTACTCCTTTGTGCGCTGTAGAGATACCTTCTGTACTTCTTTGTACGCTGTAGAGATACCTCGTGTACTCCTTTGTACGTTCTAGAGATATTTCCTGTACTCCTTTGTGCGCTATAGAGATACCTTCTGTACTCCTTTGTGCGCTGTAGAGATACCTTCTGTACTCCTTTGTGCGCTGTAGAGATACCTTCTGTACTCCTTTGTGCGCTGTAGAGATACCTTCTGTACTCCTTTGTACGCTGTAGAGATACCTCGTGTACTCCTTTGTACGTTCTAGAGATATTTCCTGTACTCCTTTGTGCGCTGTAGAGATACCTTCTGTACTCCTTTGTGCGCTGTAGAGATACCTTCTGTACTCCTTTGTGCGCTGTAGAGATACCTTCTGTACTCCTTTGTGCGCTGTAGAGATACCTTCTGTACTCCTTTGTACGTTCTAGAGATATTTCCTGTACTCCTTTGTGCGCTGTAGAGATACCTTCTGTACTCCTTTGTACGCTGTAGAAATACCTCGTGTACTCCTTTGTACGTTCTAGAGATATTTCCTGTACTCCTTTGTGCGCTGTAAAGATACCTTCTGTACTCCTTTGTGCGCTGTAGAGATACCTTCTGTACTCCTTTGTGCGCTGTAGAGATACCTTCTATACTCCTTTGTACGCTGTAGAGATACCTCGTGTACTCCTTTGTACGTTCTAGAGATATTTCCTGTACTCCTTTGTGCGCTGTAGTGATACCTTCTGTACTCCTTTTTGCGCTGTAGAGATACCTTCTGTACTCCTTTGTGCGCTGTAGAGATACCTTCTGTACTCCTTTGTACGCTGTAGAGATACCTTCTGTACTCTTTTGTGCGCTGTAGAGATACCTTCTGTACTCCTTTGTACGCTGTAGAGATACCTCGTGTACTCCTTTGTACGTTCTAGAGATATTTCCTGTACTCCTTTGTGCGCTGTAGAGATATCTTCTGTACTCCTTTGTGCGCTGTAGAGATACCTTCTGTACTCCTTTGTGCGCTGTAGAGATGCCTTCTGTACTCCTTTGTGCGCTGTAGAGATACCTTCTGTACTCCTTTGTGCGCTGTAGAGATACCTTCTGTACTCCTTTGTGCGCTGTAGAGATACCTTCTGTACTCCTTTGTACGCTGTAGAGATACCTCGTGTACTCCTTTGTACGTTCTAGAGATATTTCCTGTACTCCTTTGTGCGCTGTAGAGATACCTTCTGTACTCCTTTGTGCGCTGTAGAGATACCTTCTGTACTCCTTTGTGCGCTATAGAGATACCTTCTGTACTCCTTTGTGCGCTGTAGAGATACCTTCTGTACTCCTTTGTACGCTGTAGAGATACCTCGTGTACTCCTTTGTACGTTCTAGAGATATTTCCTGTACTCCTTTGTGCGCTGTAGAGATACCTTCTGTACTCCTTTGTGCGCTGTAGAGATACCTTCTGTACTCCTTAGTGCGCTGTAGAGATACCTTCTGTACTTCTTTGTACGCTGTAGAGATACCTCGTGTACTCCTTTGTACGTTCTAGAGATATTTCCTGTACTCCTTTGTGCGCTGTAGAGATACCTTCTGTACTATTTTGTGCGCTGTAGAGATACCTTCTGTACTCCTTTGTGCGCTGTAGAGATACCTTCTGTACTCCATTGTGCGCTGTAGAGATACCTTCTGTACTCCTTTGTGCGCTGTAGAGATACCTTCTGTACTCCTTTGTGCGCTGTAGAGATACCTTCTGTACTCCTTTGTACGCTGTAGAGATACCTCGTTTACTCCTTTGTACGTTCTAGAGATATTTCCTGTACTCCTTTGTGCGCTGTAGAGATACCTTCTGTACTCCTTTGTGCGCTGTAGAGATACCTTCTGTACTCCTTTGTGCGCTGTAGAGATACCTTCTGTACTCCTTTGTGCGCTGTAGAGATACCTTCTGTACTCCTTTGTGCGCTGTAGAGATACCTTCTGTACTCCTTTGTGCGCTGTAGAGATACCTTCTGTACTCCTTTGTGCGCTGTTGAAATACCTTCTGTACTCCTTCGTGCGCTGTAGAGATACCTTCTGTACTCCTTTGTGCGCTGAAGAGATACCTTCTGTACTCCTTTGTGCGCTGTAGAGATACCTCGTGTACTCCTTTGTACGTTCTAGAGATATCTCCTGTACTCCTTTGTCCGCTGTAGAGATACCTTCTGTACTCCTTTGTGCGCTGTAGAGATACCTTCTGTACTCCTTTGTGCCATGTAGAGATACCTTCTGTACTCCTTTGTGCGCTGTAGAGATACCTTCTGTACTCCTTTGTACGCTGTAGAGATACCTCGTGTACTCCTTTGTACGTTCTAGAGATATTTCCTGTACTCCTTTGTGCGCTGTAGAGATACCTTCTGTACTCCTTTGTGCGCTGTAGAGATACCTTCTGTACTCCTTTGTGCGCTGTAGAGATACCTTCTGTACTCCTTTGTGCGCTGTAGAGATACCTTCTGTACTCCTTTGTACGCTGTAGAGATACCTCGTGTACTCCTTTGTACGTTCTAGAGATATTTCCTGTACTCCTTTGTGCGCTGTAGAGATACCTTCTGTACTCCTTTGTGCGCTGTAGAGATACCTTCTGTACTCCTCTGTGCGCTGTAGAGATACCTTCTGTACTCCTTTGTGCGCTGTAGAGATACCTTCTGTACTCCTTTGTACGTTTTAGAGATATTTCCTGTACTCCTTTGTGCGCTGTAGAGATACCTTCTGTACTCCTTTGTACGCTGTAGAGATACCTTCTGTACTCCTTTGTACGTTCTAGAGATATTTCCTGTACTCCTTTGTGCGCTGTAGAGATACCTTCTGTACTCCTTTGTACGCTGTAGAGATACCTCGTGTACTCCTTTGTACGTTCTAGAGATATTTCCTGTACTCCTTTGTGCGCTGTAGAGATACCTTCTGTACTCCTTTGTGCGCTTTAGAGATACCTTCTGTACTCCTTTGTGCGCTGTAGCGTTACCTTCTGTACTCCTTTGTACGCTGTAGAGATACCTCGTGTACTCCTTTGTACGTTCTAGAGATATTTCCTGTACTCCTTTGTGCGCTGCAGAGATACCTTCTGTACTCCTTTGTGCGCTGTAGAGATACCTTCTGTACTCCTTTGTGCGCTGTAGAGATACCTTCTGTACTCCTTTGTACGCTGTAGAGATACCTTCTGTACTCCTTTGTGAGCTGTAGAGATACCTTCTGTACTCCTTTGTACGCTGTAGAGATACCTCGTGTACTCCTATGTACGTTCTAGAGATATTTCCTGTACTCCTTTGTGCGCTGTAGAGATACCTTCTGTACTCCTTTGTGCGCTGTAGAGATACCTTCTGTACTCCTTTGTGCTCTGTAGAGATACCTTCTGTACTCCTTTGTGCGCTGTAGAGATACCTTCTGTACTCCTTTGTGCGCTGTAGAGATACCTTCTGTACTCCTTTGTGCGCTGTAGAGATACCTTCTGTACTCCTTTGTACGCTGTAGAGATACCTCGTGTACTCCTTTGTACGTTCTAGAGATATTTCCTGTACTCCTTTGTGCGCTGTAGAGATACCTTCTGTACTCCTTTGTGCGCTGTAGAGATACCTTCTGTACTCCTTTGTGCGCTGTAGAGATACCTTCTGTACTCCTTTGTACGCTGTAGAGATACCTCGTGTACTCCTTTGTACGTTCTAGAGATATTTCCTGTACTCCTTTGTGCGCAGTAGAGATACCTTCTGTACTCCTTTGTGCGCTGTAGAGATACCTTCTGTACTCCTTTGTGCGCTGTAGAGATACCTTCTGTACTCCTTTGTGCGCTGTAGAGATACCTTCTGTACTCCTTTGTACGCTGTAGAGATACCTCGTGTACTCCTTTGTACGTTCTAGAGATATTTCCTGTACTCCTTTGTGCGCTGTAGAGATACCTTCTGTACTCCTTTGTGCGCTGTAGAGATACCTTCTGTACTCCTTTGTGCGCTGTAGAGATACCTTCTGTACTCCTTTGTGCGCTGTAGAGATACCTCGTGTACTCCTTTGTACGTTCTAGAGATATTTCCTGTACTCCTCTTTGCGCTGTAGAGATACCTTCTGTACTACTTTGTGCGCTGTAGAGATACCTTCTGTACTCCTTTGTGCGCTGTAGAGATACCTTCTGTACTCCTTTGTGCGCTGTAGAGATACCTTCTGTATTCCTTTGTGCGCTGTAGAGATACCTTCTGTACTCCTTTGTACGCTGTAGAGATACCTTCTGTACTCCTTTGTGCGCTGTAGAGATACCTTCTGTACTCCTTTGTGCGCTGTAGAGATCCCTTCTGTACTCCTTTGTACGCTGTAGAGATACCTCGTGTACTCCTTTGTACGTTCTGGAGATATTTCCTGTACTCCTTCGTGCGCTGTAGAGATACCTTCTGTACTCCTTTGTGCGCTGTAGAGATACCTTCTGTACTCCTTTGTGCGCTGTAGAGATACCTTCTGTACTCCTTTGTGCGCTGTAGAGATACCTTCTGTACTCCTTTGTACGCTGTAGAGATACCTCGTGTACTCTTTTGTACGTTCTAGAGATATTTCCTGTACTCCTTTGTGCGCTGTAGAGATACCCTCTGTACTCCTTTGTGCGCTGTAGAGATACCTTCTGTACTCCTTTGTACGCTGTAGAGATACCTTCTGTACTCCTTTGTGCGCTGTAGAGATACCTCGTGTACTCCTTTGTACGTTCTAGAGATATTTCCTGTACTCCTTTGTGCGCTGTAGAGATACCTTCTGTACTCCTTTGTGCGCTGTAGAGATACCTTCTGTACTCCTTTGTGCGCTGTAGAGATACCTTCTGTACTTCTTTGTGCGCTGTAGAGATACCTTCTGTACTCCTTTGTGCGCTGTAGAGATACCTTCTGTACTCCTTTGTGCGCTGTAGAGATACCTTCTGTACTCCTTTGTGCGCTGTTGAAATACCTTCTGTACTCCTTTGTGCGCTGTAGAGATACCTTCTGTACTCCTTTGTGCGCTGAAGAGATACCTTCTGTACTCCTTTGTGCGCTGTAGAGATACCACGTGTACTCCTTTGTACGTTCTAGAGATATCTCCTGTTCTCCTTTGTGCGCTGTAGAGATACCTTCTGTACTCCTTTGTGCGCTGTAGAGATACCTTCTGTACTCCTTTGTGCCATGTAGAGATACCTTCTGTACTCCTTTGTGCGCTGTAGAGATACCTTCTGTACTCCTTTGTACGCTGTAGAGATACCTCGTGTACTCCTTTGTACGTTCTAGAGATATTTCCTGTACTCCTTTGTGCGCTGTAGAGATACCTTCTGTACTCCTTTGTGCGCTGTAGAGATACCTTCTGTACTCCTTTTTGCGCTGTAGAGATACCTTCTGTACTCCTTTGTGCGCTGTAGAGATACCTTCTGTACTCCTTTGTACGCTGTAGAGATACCTCGTGTACTCCTTTGTACGTTCTAGAGATATTTCCTGTACTCCTTTGTGCGCTGTAGAGATACCTTCTGTACTCCTTTGTGCGCTGTAGAGATACCTTCTGTACTCCTCTGTGCGCTGTAGAGATACCTTCTGTACTCCTTTGTGCGCTGTAGAGATACCTTCTGTACTCCTTTGTACGTTTTAGAGATATTTCCTGTACTCCTTTGTGCGCTGTAGAGATACCTTCTGTACTCCTTTGTACGCTGTAGAGATACCTCGTGTACTCCTTTGTACGTTCTAGAGATATTTCCTGTACTCCTTTGTGCGCTGTAGAGATACCTTCTGTACTCCTTTGTGCGCTGTAGAGATACCTTCTGTACTCCTTTGTGCGCTGTAGAGATACCTTCTGTACTCCTTTGTACGCTGTAGAGATACCTCGTGTACTCCTTTGTACGTTCTAGAGACATTTCCTGTACTCCTTTGTGCGCTGTAGAGATACCTTCTGTACTCCTTTGTGCGCTGTAAAGATACCTTCTGTACTCCTTTGTGCGCTGTAGAGATACCTCCTGTACTTCTTTGTACGCTGTAGAGATACCTTCTGTACTCCTTTGTGCGCTGTAGAGATACCTTCTGTACTCCTTTGTACGCTGTAGAGATACCTCGTGTATTCCTTTGTACTTTCTAGAGATATTTCCTGTACTCCTTTGTGCGCTGTAGAGATACCTTCTGTACTCCTTTGTGCGCTGTAGAGATACCTTCTGTACTCCTTTGTGCGCTGTAGAGATACCTTCTGTACTCCTTTGTGCGCTGTAGAGATACCTTCTGTACTCCTTTGTGCGCTGAAGAGATACCTTCTGTACTCCTTTGTGCGCTGTAGAGATACCTTCTGTACTCCTATGTACGCTGTAGAGATACCTCGTGTACTCCTTTGTACGTTCTAGAGATATTTCCTGTACTCCTTTGTGCGCTGTAGAGATACCTTCTGTACTCCTTTGTGCGCTGTAGAGATACCTTCTGTACTCCTTTGTGCGCTGTAGAGATACCTTCTGTACTCCTTTGTGCGCTGTAGAGATACCTCGTGTACTCCTTTGTACGTTCTAGAGATATTTCCTGTACTCCTTTGTGCGCTGTAGAGATACCTTCTGTACTCCTTTGTGCGCTTTAGAGATACCTTGTGTACTCCTTTGTGCGCTGTAGAGATACCTTCTGTAATCCTTTGTGCGCTGTAGAGATACCTTCTGTACTCCTTTGTACGCTGTAGAGATACCTCGTGTACTCCTTTGTACGTTCTAGAGATATTTCCTGTACTCCTTTGTGCGCTGTAGAGATACCTTCTGTACTCCTTTGTGCGCTGTAGAGATACCTTCTGTACTCCTTTGTGCGCTGTAGAGATACCTTCTGTACTCCTTTGTGCGCTGTAGAGATACCTTCTGTACTCCTTTGTACGCTGTAGAGATACCTCGTGTACTCCTTTGTACGTTCTAGAGATCTTTCCTGTACTCCTTTGTGCGCTGTAGAGATACCTTCTGTACTCCTTTGTGCGCTGTAGAGATACCTTCTGTACTCCTTTGTGCGCTGTAGAGATACCTTCTGTACTCCTTAGTGCGCTGTAGAGATACCTTCTGTACTCCTTTGTACGTTCTAGAGATATTTCCTGTACTTCTTTGTGCGCTGTAGAGATACCTTCTGCACTCCTTTGTGCGCTGTAGAGATACCTTCTGTACTCCTTTGTGCGCTGTAGAGATACCTTCTGTACTCCTTTGTGCGCTGTAGAGATACCTTCTGTACTCCTTTGTGCGCTGTAGAGATACCTTCTGTACTCCTTTGTGCGCTGTAGAGATACCTTCTGTACTCCTTTGTACGCTGTAGAGATACCTCGTGTACTCCTTTGTACGTTCTAGAGATATTTCCTGTACTCCTTTGTGCGCTGTAGAGATACCTTCTGTACTCCATTGTGCGCTGTAGAGAAACCTTCTGTACTCCTTTGTGCGCTGTAGAGATACCTTCTGTACTCCTTCGTGCGCTGTAGAGATACCTTCTGTACTCCTTTGTACGCTGTAGAGATACGTCGTGTACTCCTTTGTACGTTCTAGAGATATTTCCTGTACTCCTTTGTACGCTGTGGAGATACCTTCTGTACTCCTTTGTGCGCTGTAGAGATACCTTCTGTACTCCTTTGTGCGCTGTAGAGGTACCTTCTGTACTCCTTTGTGCGCTGTAGAGATACCTTCTGTACTCCTTTGTACGCTGTAGAGATACCTCGTGTACTCCTTTGTACGTTCTAGAGATATTTCCTGTACTCCTTTGTGCGCTGTAGAGATACCTTCTGTGCTCCTTTGTGCGCTGTAGAGATACCTTCTGTACTCCTTTGTGCGCTGTAGAGATACCTTCTGTACTCCTTTGTGCGCTGTAGAGATACCTTCTGTACTCCTTTGTACGTTCTAGAGATATTTCCTGTACTCCTTTGTGCGCTGTAGAGATACCTTCTGTACTCCTTTGTACGCTGTAGAGATACCTCGTGTACTCCTTTGTACGTTCTAGAGATATTTCCTGTACTCCTTTGTGCGCTGTAGAGATACCTTCTGTACTCCTTTGTGCGCTGTAGAGATACCTTCTGTACTCCTTTGTGCGCTGTAGAGATACCTTCTGTACTCCTTTGTACGCTGTAGAGATACCTCGTGTACTCCTTTGTACGTTCTAGAGATATTTCCTGTACTCCTTTGTGCGCTGTAGAGATACCTTCTGTACTCCTTTGTGCACTGTAGAGATACCTTCTGTACTCCTTTGTGCGCTGTAGAGATACCTTCTGTACTCCTTTGTACGCTGTAGAGATACCTTCTGTACTCCTTTGTGAGCTGTAGAGATACCTTCTGTACTCCTTTGTGCGCTGTAGAGATACCTTCTGTACTCCTTTGTACGCTGTAGAGATACCTCGTGTACTCCTTTGTACGTTCTAGAGATATTTCCTGTACTCCTTTGTGCGCTGTAGAGATACCTTCTGTACTCCTTTGTGCGCTGTAGAGATACCTTCTGTACTCCTTTGTGCGCTGTAGAGATACCTTCTGTACTCCTTTGTGCGCTGTAGAGATACCTTCTGTACTCCTTTGTACGCTGTAGAGATACCTCGTGTACTCCTTTGTACGTTCTAGAGATATTTCCTGTACTCCTTTGTGCGCTGTAGAGATACCTTCTGTACTCCTTTGTGCGCTGTAGAGATACCTTCTGTACTCCTTTGTGCGCTGTAGAGATACCTTCTGTACTCCTTTGTGCGCTGTAGAGATACCTCGTGTACTCCTTTGTACGTTCTAGAGATATTTCCTGTACTCCTTTTTGCGCTGTAGAGATACCTTCTGTACTCCTTTGTGCGCTGTAGAGATACCTTCTGTACTCCTTTGTGCGCTGTAGAGATACCTTCTGTACTCCTTTGTGCGCTGTAGAGATACCTTCTGTACTCCTTTGTGCGCTGTAGAGATACCTTCTGTACTCCTTCGTACGCTGTAGAGATACCTTCTGTACTCTTTTGTGCGCTGTAGTGATACCTTCTGTACTCCTTTGTGCGCTGTAGAGATCCCTTCTGTACTCCTTTGTACGCTGTAGAGATACCTCGTGTACTCCTTTGTACGTTCTGGAGATATTTCCTGTACTCCTTCGTGCGCTGTAGAGATACCTTCTGTACTCCTTTGTGCGCTGTAGAGATACCTTCTGTACTCCTTTGTGCGCTGTAGAGATACTTTCTGTACTCCTTTGTGCGCTGTAGAGATACCTCGTGTACTCCTTTGTACGTTCTAGAGATATTTTCTGTACTCCTTTGTGCGCTGTAGAGATACCTTCTGTACTCCTTTGTGCGCTGTAGAGATACCTTCTGTACTCCTTTGTGCGCTGTAGAGATACCTTCTGTACTCCTTTGTACGCTGTAGAGATACCTTCTGTACTCCTTTGTGCGCTGTAGAGATACCTTCTGTACTCCTTTGTACGCTGTTGAGATAAACCCGTGTACTCCTTTGTATGTTCTAGAGATATTTCCTGTACTCCTTTGTGCGCTGTAGAGATACCTTCTGTACTCCTTTGTGCGCTGTAGAGATACCTTCTGTACTCCTTTGTGCGCTGTACAGATACCTTCTGTACTCCTTTGTGCGCTGTAGAGATACCTTCTGTACTCCTTTGTACGCTGTAGAGATACCTCGTGTACTCTTTTGTACGTTCTAGAGATATTTCCTGTACTCCTTTGTGCGCTGTAGAGATACCCTCTGTACTCCTTTGTGCGCTGTAGAGATACCTTCTGTACTCCTTTGTACGCTGTAGAGATACCTTCTGTACTCCTTTGTGCGCTGTAGAGATACCTCGTGTACTCCTTTGTACGTTCTAGAGATATTTCCTGTACTCCTTTGTGCGCTGTAGAGATACCTTCTGTACTCCTTTGTGCGCTGTAGAGATACCTTCTGTACTCTTTTGTGCGCTGTAGAGATACCTTCTGTACTCCTTTGTGCGCTGTTGAAATACCTTTTGTACTCCTTTGTGCGCTGTAGAGATACCTTCTGTACTCCTTTGTGCGCTGAAGAGATACCTTCTGTACTCCTTTGTGCCATGTAGAGATACCTTCTGTACTCCTTTGTGCGCTGTAGAGATACCTTCTGTACTCCTTTGTACGCTGTAGAGATACCTCGTGTACTCCTTTGTACGTTCTAGAGATATTTCCTGTACTCCTTTGTGCGCTGTAGAGATACCTTCTGTACTCCTTTGTGCGCTGTAGAGATACCTTCTGTACTCCTTTGTGCGCTGTAGAGATACCTTCTGTACTCCTTTGTGCGCTGTAGAGATACCTTCTGTACTCCTTTGTACGCTGTAGAGATACCTCGTGTACTCCTTTGTACGTTCTAGAGATATTTCCTGTACTCCTTTGTGCGCTGTAGAGATACCTTCTGTACTCCTTTGTGCGCTGTAGAGATACCTTCTGTACTCCTCTGTGCGCTGTAGAGATACCTTCTGTACTCCTTTGTGCGCTGTAGAGATACCTTCTGTACTCCTTTGTACGTTTTAGAGATATTTCCTGTACTCCTTTGTGCGCTGTAGAGATACCTTCTGTACTCCTTTGTACGCTGTAGAGATACCTCGTGTTCTCCTTTGTACGTTCTAGAGATATTTCCTGTACTCCTTTGTGCGCTGTAGAGATACCTTCTGTACTCCTTTGTGCGCTGTAGAGATACCTTCTGTACTCCTTTGTGCGCTGTAGAGATACCTTCTGTACTCCTTTGTACGCTGTAGAGATACCTCGTGTACTCCTTTGTACTTTCTAGAGATATTTCCTGTACTCCATTGTGCGTTGTAGAGATACCTTCTGTACTCCTTTGTGCGCTGTAGAGATACCTTCTGTACTCCTTTGTGCGCTGTAGAGATACCTTCAGTACTCCTTTGTGCGCTGTAGAGATACCTTCTGTACTCCTTTGTGCGCTGAAGAGATACCTTCTGTACTCCTTTGTGCGCTGTAGAGATACCTTCTGTACTCCTTTGTACGCTGTAGAGATACCTCGTGTACTCCTTTGTACGTTCTAGAGATATTTCCTGTACTCCTTTGTGCGCTGTAGAGATACCTTCTGTACTCCTTTGTGCGCTGTAGAGATACCTTCTGTACTCCTTTGTGCGCTGTAGAGATACCTTCTGCACTCCTTCGTGCGCTGTAGAGATACCTTCTGTACTCCTTTGTACGCTGTAGAGATACCTCGTGTACTCCTTTGTACGTTCTAGAGATATTTCCTGTACTCCTTTGTGCGCTGTAGAGATACCTTCTGTACTCCTTTGTGCGCTGTAGAGATACCTTCTGTACTCCTTTGTGCGCTGTAGAGATACCTTCTGTACTCCTTTGTGCGCTGTAGAGATACCTTCTGTACTCCTTTGTGCGCTGTAGAGATACCTTCTGTACTCCTTTGTACGTTCTAGAGATATTTCCTGTACTCCTTTGTGCGCTGTAGAGATACCTTCTGTACTATTTTGTACGCTGTAGAGATACCTCGTGTACTCCTTTGTACGTTCTAGAGATATTTCCTGTACTCCTTTGTGCGCTGTAGAGATACCTTCTGTACTCCTTTGTGCGCTGTAGAGATACCTTCTGTACTCCTTTGTGCGCTGTAGAGATACCTTCTGTACTCCTTTGTACGCTGTAGAGATACCTCGTGTACTCCTTTGTACGTTCTAGAGATATTTCCTGTACTCCTTTGTGCGCTGTAGAGATACCTTCTGTACTCCTATGTGCGCTGTAGAGATACCTTCTGTACTCCTTTGTGCGCTGTAGAGATACCTTCTGTACTCCTTTGTACGCTGTAGAGATACCTTCTGTACTCCTTTGTGAGCTGTAGAGATACCTTCTGTACTCCTTTGTACGCTGTAGAGATACCTCGTGTACTCCTTTGTACGTTTTAGAGATATTTCCTGTACTCCTTTGTGCGCTGTAGAGATACCTTCTGTACTCCTTTGTGCGCTGTAGAGATACCTTCTGTACTCCTTTGTGCTCTGTAGAGATACCTTCTGTACTCCTTTGTGCGCTGTAGAGATACCTTCTGTACTCCTTTGTGCGCTGTAGAGATACCTTCTGTACTCCTTTGTGCGCTGTAGAGATACCTTCTGTACTCCTTTGTACGCTGTAGAGATACCTCGTGTACTCCTTTGTACGTTCTAGAGATATTTCCTGTACTCCTTTGTGCGCTGTAGAGATACCTTCTGTACTCCTTTGTGCGCTGTAGAGATACCTTCTGTACTCCTTTGTGCGCTGTAGAGATATCTTCTGTACTCCTTTGTACGCTGTAGAGATACCTTCTGTACTCCTTTGTGCGCTGTAGAGATACCTTCTGTACTCCTTTGTGCGCTGTAGAGATACCTTCTGTACTCCTTTGTGCGCTGTAGAGATACCTTCTGTACTCCTTTGTGCGCTGTAGAGATACCTTCTGTACTCCTTTGTGCGCTGTAGAGATACCTTCTGTACTCCTTTGTAGGCTGTAGAGATACCTCGTGTACTCCTTTGTACGTTCTAGAGATATTTCCTGTACTCCTTTGTGCGCTGTAGAGATACCTTCTGTACTCCTTTGTGCGCTGTAGAGATACCTTCTGTACTCCTTTGTGCGCTGTAGAGATACCTTCTGTACTCCTTTGTACGCTGTAGAGATACCTCGTGTACTCTTTTGTACGTTCTAGAGATATTTCCTGTACTCCTTTGTGCGCTGTAGAGATACCTTCTGTACTCCTTTGTGCGCTGTAGAGATACCTTCTGTACTCCTTTGTACGCTGTAGAGATACCTTCTGTACTCCTTTGTGCGCTGTAGAGATACCTTCTGTACTCCTTTGTACGCTGTAGAGATACCTTCTGTACTCCTTTGTGCGCTGTAGAGATACCTTCTGTACTCCTTTGTGCGCTGTAGAGATACCTTCTGTACTCCTTTGTGCGCTGTAGAGATACCTTCTGTACTCCTTTGTGCGCTGTAGAGATACCTTCTGTACTCCTTTGTGCGCTGTAGAGATACCTTCTGTACTCCTTTGTGCGCTGTAGAGATACCTTCTGTACTCCTTTGTGCGCTGTAGAGATACCTTCTGTACTCCTTTGTGCGCTGTAGAGATACCTTCTGTACTCCTTTGTGCGCTGTAGAGATACCTCGTGTACTTCTTTGTACGTTCTAGAGATATTTCCTGTACTCCTTTGTGCGCTGTAGAGATACCTTCTGTACTCCTTTGTGCGCTTTAGAGATACCTTGTGTACTCCTTTGTGCACTGTAGAGATACCTTCTGTAATCCTTTGTGCGCTGTAGAGATACCTTCTGTACTCCTTTGTACGCTGTAGAGATACCTCGTGTACTCCTTTGTACGTTCTAGAGATATTTCCTGTACTCCTTTGTGCGCTGTAGAGATACCTTCTGTACTCCTTTGTGCGCTGTAGAGATACCTTCTGTACTCCTTTGTGCGCTGTAGAGATACCTTCTGTACTCCTTTGTGCGCTGTAGAGATACCTTCTGTACTCCTTTGTACGCTGTAGAGATACCTCGTGTACTCCTTTGTACGTTCTAGAGATCTTTCCTGTACTCCTTTGTGCGCTGTAGAGATACCTTCTGTACTCCTTTGTGCGCTGTAGAGATACCTTCTGTACTCCTTTGTGCGCTGTAGAGATACCTTCTGTACTCCTTTGTGCGCTGTAGAGATACCTTCTGTACTCCTTTGTACGTTCTAGAGATATTTCCTGTACTCCTTTGTGCGCTGTAGAGATACCTTCTGCACTCCTTTGTGCGCTGTAGAGATACCTTCTGTACTCCTTTGTGCGCTGTAGAGATACCTTCTGTACTCCTTTGTGCGCTGTAGAGATACCTTCTGTACTCCTTTGTGCGCTGTAGAGATACCTTCTGTACTCCTTTGTGCGCTGTAGAGATACCTTCTGTACTCCTTTGTACGCTGTAGAGATACCTCGTGTACTCCTTTGTACGTTCTAGAGATATTTCCTGTACTCCTTTGTGCGCTGTAGAGATACCTTCTGTACTCCTTTGTGCGCTGTAGAGAAACCTTCTGTACTCATTTGTGCGCTGTAGAGATACCTTCTGTACTCCTTCGTGCGCTGTAGAGATACCTTCTGTACTCCTTTGTACGCTGTAGAGATACCTCGTGTACTCCTTTGTACGTTCTAGAGATATTTCCTGTACTCCTTTGTGCGCTGTGGAGATACCTTCTGTACTCCTTTGTGCGCTGTAGAGATACCTTCTGTACTCCTTTGTGCGCTGTAGAGGTACCTTCTGTACTCCTTTGTGCGCTGTAGAGATACCTTCTGTACTCCTTTGTACGCTGTAGAGATACCTCGTGTACTCCTTTGTACGTTCTAGAGATATTTCCTGTACTCCTTTGTGCGCTGTAGAGATACCTTCTGTACTCCTTTGTGCGCTGTAGAGATACCTTCTGTACTCCTTTGTGCGCTGTAGAGATACCTTCTGTACTCCTTTGTGCGCTGTAGAGATACCTTCTGTACTCCTTTGTACGTTCTAGAGATATTTCCTGTACTCCTTTGTGCGCTGTAGAGATACCTTCTGTACTCCTTTGTACGCTGTAGAGATACCTCGTGTACTCCTTTGTACGTTCTAGAGATATTTCCTGTACTCCTTTGTGCGCTGTAGAGATACCTTCTGTACTCCTTTGTGCGCTGTAGAGATACCTTCTGTACTCCTTTGTGCGCTGTAGAGATACCTTCTGTACTCCTTTGTACGCTGTAGAGATACCTCGTGTACTCCTTTGTACGTTCTAGAGATATTTCCTGTACTCCTTTGTGCGCTGTAGAGATACCTTCTGTACTCCTTTGTGCACTGTAGAGATACCTTCTGTACTCCTTTGTGCGCTGTAGAGATACCTTCTGTACTCCTTTGTACGCTGTAGAGATACCTTCTGTACTCCTTTGTGAGCTGTAGAGATACCTTCTGTACTCCTTTGTACGTTCTAAAGATATTTCCTGTACTCCTTTGTGCGCTGTAGAGATACCTTCTGTACTCCTTTGTGCGCTGTAGAGATACCTTCTGTACTCCTTTGTACGCTGTAGAGATACCTTCTGTACTCCTTTGTGCGCTGTAGAGATACCTTCTGTACTCCTTTGTACGCTGTAGAGATACCTTCTGTACTCCTTTGTGCGCTGTAGAGATACCTGCTGTACTCCTTTGTGCGCTGTAGAGATACCTTCTGTACTCCTTTGTGCGCTGTAGAGATACCTTCTGTACTCCTTTGTGCGCTGTAGAGATACCTTCTGTACTCCTTTCTGCGCTGTAGAGATACCTTCTGTACTCCTTTGTGCGCTGTAGAGATACCTTCTGTACTCCTTTGTGCGCTGTAGAGATACCTTCTGTACTCCTTTGTGCGCTGTAGAGATACCTTCTGTACTCCTTTGTGCGCTGTAGAGATACCTTCTGTACTCCTTTGTGCGCTGTAGAGATACCTCGTGTACTCCTTTGTACGTTTTAGAGAAATTTCCTGTACTGCTTTGTGCGCTGTAGAGATACCTTCTGTACTCCTTTGTGCGCTTTAGAGATACCTTCTGTACTCCTTTGTGCGCTGTAGAGATACCTTCTGTAATCCTTTGTGCGCTGTAGAGATACCTTCTGTACTCCTTTGTAAGCTGTAGAGATACCTCGTGTACTCCTTTGTACGTTCTAGAGATATTTCCTGTACTCCTTTGTGCGCTGTAGAGATACCTTCTGTACTCCTTTGTGCGCTGTAGAGATACCTTCTGTACTCCTTTGTGCGCTGTAGAGATACCTTCTGTACTCGTTTGTGCGCTGTAGAGATACCTTCTGTACTCCTTTGTACGCTGTAGAGATACCTCGTGTACTCCTTTGTACGTTCTAGAGATCTTTCCTGTACTCCTTTGTGCGCTGTAGAGATACCTTCTGTACTCCTTTGTGCGCTGTAGAGATACCTTCTGTACTCCTTTGTGCGCTGTAGAGATACCTTCTGTACTCCTTTGTGCGCTGTAGAGATACCTTCTGTACTCCTTTGTACGTTCTAGAGATATTTCCTGTACTCCTTTGTGCGCTGTAGAGATACCTTCTGTACTCCTTTGTGCGCTGTAGAGATACCTTCTGTACTCCTTTGTGCGCTGTAGAGATACCTTCTGTACTCCTTTGTGCGCTGTAGAGATACCTTCTGTACTCCTTTGTGCGCTGTAGAGATACCTTCTGTACTCCTTTGTGCGCTGTAGAGATACCTTCTGTACTCCTTTGTACGCTGTAGAGATACCTCGTGTACTCCTTTGTACGTTCTAGAGATATTTCCTGTACTCCTTTGTGCGCTGTAGAGATACCTTCTGTACTCCTTTGTGCGCTGTAGAGAAACCTTCTGTACTCCTTTGTGCGCTGTAGAGATACCTTCTGTACTCCTTCGTGCGCTGTAGAGATACCTTCTGTACTCCTTTGTACGCTGTAGAGATACCTCGTGTACTCCTTTGTACGTTCTAGAGATATTTCCTGTACTCCTCTGTGCGCTGTGGAGATACCTTCTGTACTCCTTTGTGCGCTGTAGAGATACCTTCTGTACTCCTTTGTGCGCTGTAGAGGTACCTTCTGTACTCCTTTGTGCGCTGTAGAGATACCTTCTGTACTCCTTTGTACGCTGTAGAGATACCTCGTGTACTCCTTTGTACGTTCTAGAGATATTCCCTGTACTCCTTTGTGCGCTGTAGAGATACCTTCTGTACTCCTTTGTGCGCTGTAGAGATACCTTCTGTACTCCTTTGTGCGCTGTAGAGATACCTTCTGTACTCCTTTGTGCGCTGTAGAGATACCTTCTGTACTCCTTTGTACGTTCTAGAGATATTTCCTGTACTCCTTTGTGCGCTGTAGAGATACCTTCTGTACTCCTTTGTACGCTGTAGAGATACCTCGTGTACTCCTTTGTACGTTCTAGAGATATTTCCTGTACTCCTTTGTGCGCTGTAGAGATACCTTCTGTACTCCTTTGTGCGCTGTAGAGATACCTTCTGTACTCCTTTGTGCGCTGTAGAGATACCTTCTGTACTCCTTTGTACGCTGTAGAGATACCTCGTGTACTCCTTTGTACGTTCTAGAGATATTTCCTGTACTCCTTTGTGCGCTGTAGAGAAACCTTCTGTACTCCTTTGTGCGCTGTAGAGATACCTTCTGTACTCCTTTGTGCGCTGTAGAGATACCTTCTGTACTCCTTTGTACGCTGTAGAGATACCTTCTGTACTCCTTTGTGAGCTGTAGAGATACCTTCTGTACTCCTTTGTACGCTGTAGAGATACCTCGTGTACTCCTTTGTACGTTCTAGAGATATTTCCTGTACTCCTTTGTGCGCTGTAGAGATACCTTCTGTACTCCTTTGTGCGCTGTAGAGATACCTTCTGTACTCCTTTGTGCGCTGTAGAGATACCTTCTGTACTCCTTTGTGCGCTGTAGAGATACCTTCTGTACTCCTTTGTGCGCTGTAGAGATACCTTCTGTACTCCTTTGTGCGCTGTAGAGATACCTTCTGTACTCCTTTGTACGCTGTAGAGATACCTCGTGTACTCCTTTGTACGTTCTAGAGATATTTCCTGTACTCCTTTGTGCGCTGTAGAGATACCATCTGTACTCCATCGTGCGCTGTAGAGATACCTTCTGTACTCCTTTGTGCGCTGTAGAGATACCTTCTGTACTCCTTTGTACGCTGTAGAGATACCTCGTGTACTCCTTTGTACGTTCTAGAGATATTTCCTGTACTCCTTTGTGCGCTGTAGAGATACCTTCTGTACTCCTTTGTGCGCTGTAGAGATACCTTCTGTACTCCTTTGTGCGCTGTAGAGATACCTTCTGTACTCCTTTGTGCGCTGTAGAGATACCTTCTGTACTCCTTTGTACGCTGTAGCGATACCTCGTGTACTCCTTTGTACGTTCTAGAGATATTTCCTGTACTCCTTTGTGCGCTGTAGAGATACCTTCTGTACTCCTTTGTGCGCTGCAGAGATACCTTCTGTACTCCTTTGTGCGCAGTAGAGATACCTCGTGTACTCCTTTGTACGTTCTAGAGATATTTCCTGTACTCCTTTGTGCGCTGTATAGATACCTTCTGTACTCCTTTGTGCGCTGTAAAGATACCTTCTGTACTCCTTTGTGCGCTGTAGAGATACCTTCTGTACTCCTTTGTGCGCTGTAGAGATACCTTCTGTACTCCTTTGTGCGCTGTAGAGATACCTTCTGTACTCCTTTGTGCGCTGTAGAGATACCTTCTGTACTCCTTTGTGCGCTGTAGAGATACCTTCTGTACTCCTTTGTACGCTGTAGAGATACCTCGTGTACTCCTTTGTACGTTCTAGAGATATTTCCTGTACTCCTTTGTGCGCTGTAGAGATACCTTCTGTACTCCTTTGTGCGCTGTAGAGATACCTTCTGTACTCCTTTATGAGCTGTACAAATACCTTCTGTACTCCTTTGTGCGCTGTAGAGATACCTTCTGTACTCCTTTGTGCGCTGTAGAGATACCTTCTGTACTCCTTTGTGCGCTGTAGAGATACCTTCTGTACTCCTTTGTACCCTCTAGAAAAACCTCGTGTACTCCTTTGTACGTTCTAGAGATATTTTCTGTACTCCTTTGTGCGCTGTAGAGAGACCTTCTGTACTCCTTTGTGCGCTGTAGAGATACCTTCTGTACTCCTTTGTGCGCTGTAGAGATACCTTCTGTACTCCTTTGTGCGATGTAGAGATACCTTCTGTACTCCTTTGTGCGCTGTAGAGATACCTTCTGTACTCCTTTGTGCGCTGTAGAGATACCTTCTGTACTCCTTTGTGCGCTGTAGAGATACCTTCTGTACTCCTTTGTGCGCTGTAGAGATACCTTCTGTACTCCTTTGTGCGCTGTAGAGATACCTTCTGTACTCCTTTGTGCGCTGTAGAGATACCTTCTGTACTCCTTTGTGCGCTGTAGAGATACCTCGTGTACTCCTTTGTACGTTCTAGAGATATTTCCTGTACTCCTTTGTGCGCTGTAGAGATACCTTCTGTACTCCTTTGTGCGCTGTAGAGATACCTTCTGTACTCCTTTGTGCGCTGTAGAGATACCTTTTGTACTCCTTTGTGCGCTGTAGAGATACCTTCTGTACTCCTTTGTACGCTGTAGAGATATTTCCTGTACTCCTTTGTGCGCTGTAGAGATACCTTCTGTACTCCTTTGTGCGCTGTAGAGATACCTTCTGTACTCCTTTGTGCGCTGTAGAGATACCTTCTGTACTCCTTTGTGCGCTGTAGAGATACCTTCTGAACTCCTTTGTGCGCTGTAGAGATACCTTCTGTACTCCTTTGTACGCTGTAGAGATACCTCGTGTACTCCTTTGTACGTTCTAGAGATATTTCCTGTACTCCTTTGTGCGCTGTAGAGATACCTTCTTTACTCCTTTGTGCGCTGTAGAGATACCTTCTGTACTCCTTTGTGCGCTGTAGAGATACCTTCTGTACTCCTTTGTGCGCTGTAGAGATACCTTCTGTACTCCTTTGTACGCTGTAGAGATACCTCGTGTACTCCTTTGTACGTTCTAGTGATATTTCCTGTACTCCTTTGTGCGCTGTAGAGATACCTTCTGTACTTCTCTGTGCGCTGTAGAGATACCTTCTGTACTCCTTTGTGCGCTGTAGAGATACCTTCTGTACTCCTTCGTGCGCTGTAGAGATACCTTCTGTACTCCTTTGTACGCTGTAGAGATACCTTCTGTACTCCTTTGTGCGCTGTAGAGATACCTTCTGTACTCCTTTGTGCGCTGTAGAGATCCCTTCTGTACTCCTTTGTACGCTGTAGAGATACCTCCTGTACTCCTTTGTACGTTCTGGAGATATTTCATGTACTCCTTTGTGCGCTGTAGAGATACCTTCTGTACTCCTTTGTGCGCTGTAGAGATACCTTCTGTACTCCTTTGTGCGCTGTAGAGATACCTTCTGTACTCCTTTGTGCGCTGTAGAGATACCTTCTGTACTCCTTTGTACGCTGTAGCGATACCTCGTGTACTCCTTTGTACGTTATAGAGATATTTCCTGTACTCCTTTGTTCGCTGTAGAGATACCTTCTGTACTTCTTTGTGCGCTGTAGAGATACCTTCTGTACTCCTTTGTGCGCTGTAGAGATACCTTCTGTACTCCTTTGTGTGCAGTAGAGATACCTCGTGTACTCCTTTGTACGTTCTAGAGATATTTCCTGTACTCCTTTGTGCGCTGTATAGATACCTTCTGTACTCCTTTGTGCGCTGTAAAGATACCTTCTGTACTCCTTTCTGCGCTGTAGAGATACCTTCTGTACTCCTTTGTGCGCTGTAGAGATACCTTCTGTTCTCCTTTGTGCGCTGTAGAGATACCTTCTGTACTCCTTTGTGCGCTGTAGAGATACCTTCTGTACTCCTTTGTGCGCTGTAGAGATACCTTCTGTACTCCTTTGTACGCTGTAGAGATACCTTCTGTACTCCTTTGTGCGCTGTAGAGATACCTTCTGTACTCCTTTGTACCCTCTAGAAAAACCTCGTGTACTCCTTTGTACGTTCTAGAGATATTTCCTGTACTCCTTTGTGCGCTGTAGAGAGACCTTCTGTACTCCTTTGTGCGCTGTAGAGATACCTTCTGTACTCCTTTGTGCGCTGTAGAGATACCTTCTGTACTCCTTTGTGCGATGTAGAGATACCTTCTGTACTCCTTTGTGCGCTGTAGAGATACCTTCTGTACTCCTTTGTGCGCTGTAGAGATACCTTCTGTACTCCTTTGTGCGCTGTAGAGATACCTTCTGTACTCCTTTGTGCGCTGTAGAGATACCTTCTGTACTCCTTTGTGCGCTGTAGAGATACCTTCTGTACTCCTTTGTGCGCTGTAGAGATACCTTTTGTACTCCTTTGTGCGCTGTAGAGATACCTCGTGTACTCCTTTGTACGTTCTAGAGATATTTCCTGTACTCCTTTGTGCGCTGTAGAGATACCTTCTGTACTCCTTTGTGCGCTGTAGAGATACCTTCTGTACTCCTTTGTGCGCTGTAGAGATACCTTTTGTACTCCTTTGTGCGCTGTAGAGATACCTTCTGTACTCCTTTGTACGCTGTAGAGATATTTCCTGTACTCCTTTGTGCGCTGTAGAGATACCTTCTGTACTCCTTTGTGCGCTGTAGAGATACCTTCTGTACTCCTTTGTGCGCTGTAGAGATACCTTCTGTACTCCTTTGTGCGCTGTAGAGATACCTTCTGTACTCCTTTGTGCGCTGTAGAGATACCTTCTGTACTCCTTTGTACGCTGTAGAGATACCTCGTGTACTCCTTTGTACGTTCTAGAGATATTACCTGTACTCCTTTGTGCGCTGTAGAGATACCTTCTGTACTCCTTTGTGCGCTGTAGAGATACCTTCTGTACTCCTTTGTGCGCTGTAGAGATACCTTCTGTACTCCTTTGTGCGCTGTAGAGATACCTTCTGTACTCCTTTGTACGCTGTAGAGATACCTCGTGTACTCCTTTGTACGTTCTAGTGATATTTCCTGTACTCCTTTGTGCGCTGTAGAGATACCTTCTGTACTTCTCTGTGCGCTGTAGAGATACCTTCTGTACTCCTTTGTGCGCTGTAGAGATACCTTCTGTACTCCTTCGTGCGCTGTAGAGATACCTTCTGTACTCCTTTGTACGCTGTAGAGATACCTTCTGTACTCCTTTGTGCGCTGTAGAGATACCTTCTGTACTCCTTTGTGCGCTGTAGAGATCCCTTCTGTACTCCTTTGTACGCTGTAGAGATACCTCGTGTACTCCTTTGTACGTTCTGGAGATATTTCCTGTACTCCTTTGTGCGCTGTAGAGATACCTTCTGTACTCCTTTGTGCGCTGTAGAGATACCTTCTGTACTCCTTTGTGCGCTGTAGAGATACCTTCTGTACTCCTTTGTGCGCTGTAGAGATACCTCGTGTACTCCTTTGTACGTTCTAGAGATATTTTCTGTACTCCTTTGTGCGCTGTAGAGATACCTTCTGTACTCCTTTGTGCGCTGTAGAGATACCTTCTGTACTCCTTTGTGCGCTGTAGAGATACCTTCTGTACTCCTTTGTACGCTGTAGAGATACCTTCTGTACTCCTTTGTGCGCTGTAGAGATACCTTCTGTACTCCTTTGTACGCTGTAGAGATACCTCGTGTACTCCTTTGTACTTTCTAGAGATATTTCCTGTACTCCTTTGTGCGCTGTAGAGATACCTTCTGTACTCCTTTGTGCGCTGTAGAGATACCTTCTGTACTCCTTTGTGCGCTGTAGAGATACCTTCTGTACTCCTTTGTGCGCTGTAGAGATACCTTCTGTACTCCTTTGTGCGCTGTAGAGATACCTTCTGTACTCCTTTGTACGCTGTAGAGATACCTCGTGTACTCCTTTGTACGTTCTAGAGATATTTCCTGTACTCCTTTGTGCGCTGTAGCGATACCTTCTGTACTCCTTTGTGCGCTGTAGAGATACCTTCTGTACTCCTTTGTGCGCTGTAGAGATCCCTTCTGTACTCCTTTGTGCGCTGTAGAGATACCTTCTGTACTCCTTTGTGCGCTGTAGAGATACCTTCTGTACTCCTTTGTGCGCTGTAGAGATACCTTCTGTACTCCTTTGTGCGCTGTAGAGATACCTTCTGTACTCCTTTGTACGGTGTAGAGATACCTCGTGTACTCCTTTGTACGTTCTAGAGATATTTCCTGTACTCCTTTGTGCGCTGTAGAGATACCTTCTGTACTCCTTTGTGCGCTGTAGAGATACCTTCTGTACTCCTTTGTGAGCTGTACAAATACCTTCTGTACTTCTTTGTGCGCTGTAGAGATACCTTCTGTACTCCTTTGTGCGCTGTAGAGATACCTTCTTTACTCCTTTGTGCGCTGTAGAGATACCTTCTGTACTCCTTTGTACGCTGTAGAGAAACCTCGTGTACTCCTCTGTACGTTCAAGAGATATTTCCTGTACTCCTTTGTGCGCTGTAGAGAGACCTTCTGTACTCCTTTGTGCGCTGTAGAGATACCTTCTGTACTCCTTTGTGCGCTGTAGAGATACCTTCTGTTCTCCTTTGTGCGCTGTAGAGATACCTTCTGTACTCCTTTGTGCGCTGTAGAGATACCTTCTGTACTTCTTTGTGCGCTGTAGAGATACCTTCTGTACTCCTTTGTGCGCTGTAGAGATACCTTCTGTACTCCTTTGTGCGCTGTAGAGATACCTTCTGTACTCCTTTGTACGCTGTAGAGATACCTTCTGTACTCCTTTGTGCGCTGTAGAGATACCTTCTGTACTCCTTTGTACGTTCTAGAGATATTTCCTGTACTCCTTTGTGCGCTGTAGAGATACCTTCTGTACTCCTTTGTACGCTGTAGAGATACCTCGTGTACTCCTTTGTACGTTCTAGAGATATTTCCTGTACTCCTTTGTGCGCTGTAGAGATACTTTCTGTACTCCTTTGTGCGCTGTAGAGATACCTTCTGTACTCCTTTGTGCGCTGTAGAGATACCTTATGTACTCCTTTGAACGCTGTAGAGATACCTCGTGTACTCCTTTGTACGTTCTAGAGATATTTCCTGTACTCCTTTGTGCGCTGTAGAGATACCTTCTGTACTCCTTTGTGCGCTGTAGAGATACCTTCTGTACTCCTTTGTGCGCTGTAGAGATACCTTCTGTACTCCTTTGTACGCTGTAGAGATACCTTCTGTACTCCTTTGTGCGCTGTAGAGATACCTTCTGTACTCCTTTGTACGCTGTAGAGATACCTTCTGTACTCCTTTGTGCGCTGTAGAGATACCTTCTGTACTCCTTTGTACGCTGTAGAGATACCTCGTGTACTCCTTTGTACGTTCTAGAGATATTTCCTGTACTCCTTTGTGCGCTGTAGAGATACCTTCTGTACTCCTTTGTGCGCTGTAGAGATACCTTCTGTACTCCTTTGTGCGCTGTAGAGATACCTTCTGTACTCCTTTGTGCGCTGTAGAGATACCTTCTGTACTCCTTTGTGCGCTGTAGAGATACCTTCTGTACTCCTTTGTACGCTGTAGAGATACCTCGTGTACTCCTTTGTACGTTCTAGAGATATTTCCTGTACTCCTTTGTGCGCTGTAGAGATACCTTCTGTACTCCTTTGTGCGCTGTAGAGATACCTTCTGTACTCCTTTGTGCGCTGTAGAGATACCTTCTGTACTCCTTTGTGCGCTGTAGAGATACCTCGTGTACTCTTTTGTACGTTCTAGAGATATTTCCTGTACTCCTTTGTGCGCTGTAGAGATACCTTCTGTACTCCTTTGTGCGCTGTAGAGATACCTTCTGTACTCCTTTGTACGCTGTAGAGATACCTTCTGTACTCCTTTGTGCGCTGTAGAGATACCTTCTGTACTCCTTTGTACGCTGTAGAGATACCTTCTGTACTCCTTTGTGCGCTGTAGAGATACCTTCTGTACTCCTTTGTGCGCTGTAGAGATACCTTCTGTACTCCTTTGTGCGCTGTAGAGATACCTTCTGTACTCCTTTGCGCGCTGTAGAGATACCTTCTGTACTCCTTTGTGCGCTGTAGAGATACCTTCTGTACTCCTTTGTGCGCTGTAGAGATACCTTCTGTACTCCTTTGTGCGCTGTAGAGATACCTTCTGTACTCCTTTGTGCGCTGTAGAGATACCTTCTGTACTCCTTTGTGCGCTGTAGAGATACCTTCTGTACTCCTTTGTGCGCTGTAGAGATACCTCGTGTACTCCTTTGTACGTTCTAGAGATATTTCCTGTACTCCTTTGTGCGCTGTAGAGATACCTTCTGTACTCCTTTGTGCGCTTTAGAGATACCTTCTGTACTCCTTTGTGCGCTGTAGAGATACCTTTTGTACTCCTTTGTGCGCTGTAGAGATACCTTCTGTACTCCTTTGTACGCTGTAGAGATACCTCGTGTACTCTTTTGTACGTTCTAGAGATATTTCCTGTACTCCTTTGTGCGCTGTAGAGATACCTTCTGTACTCCTCTGTGCGCTGTAGAGATACCTTCGGTACTCCTTTATGCGCTGTAGTGATACCTTCTGTACTCCTTTGTGCGCTGTAGAGATACCTTCTGTAATCCTTTGTACGCTGTAGAGATACCTCGTGTACTCCTTTGTACGTTCTAGAGATATTTCCTGTTCTCCTTTGTGCGCTGTAGAGATACCTTCTGTATTCCTTTGTGCGCTGTAGAGATACCTTCTGTACTCCTTTGTGCGCTGTAGAGATACCTTCTGTACTCCTTTGTGCGCTGTAGAGATACCTTCTGTACTCCTTTGTACGTTCTAGAGATATTTCCTGTACTCCTTTGTGCGCTGTAGAGATACCTTCTGTACTCCTTTGTACGCTGTAGAGAAACCTCGTGTACTCCTTTGTACGTTCTAGAGATATTTCCTGTACTCCTTTGTGCGCTGTAGAGATGCCTTCTGTACTCCTTTGTGCGCTGTAGAGATACCTTCTGTACTCCTTTGTGCGCTGTAGAGATACCTTATGTACTCCTTTGTACGCTGTAGAGATACCTCGTGTACTCCTTTGTACGTTCTAGAGATATTTCCTGTACTCCTTTGTGCGCTGTAGAGATACCTTCTGTACTCCTTTGTGCGCTGTAGAGATACCTTCTGTACTCCTTTGTGCGCTGTAGAGATACCTTCTGTACTCATTTGTACGCTGTTGAGATACCTTCTGTACTCCTTTGTGCGCTGTAGAGATACCTTCTGTACATCTTCGTACGCTGTAGAGATACCTTCTGTACACCTTTGTGCGCTGTAGAGATACCTTCTGTACTCCTTTGTACGCTGTAGAGATACCTCGTGTACTCCTTTGTACGTTCTAGAGATATTTCCTGTACTCCTTTGTGCGCTGTAGAGATACCTTCTGTACTCCTTTGTGCGCTGTAGAGATACCTTCTGTACTCCTTTGTGCGCTGTAGAGATACCTTCTGTACTCCTTTGTGCGCTGTAGAGATACCTTCTGTACTCCTTTGTACGTTCTAGAGATATTTCCTGTACTCCTTTGTGCGCTGTAGAGATACCTTCTGTACTCCTTTGTGCGCTGTAGAGATACCTTCTGTACTCCTTTGTGTGCTGTAGAGATACCTCGTGTACTCCTTTGTACGTTCTAGGGATATTTCCTGTACTCCTTCGTGCGCTGTAGAGATACCTTCTGTACTCCTTTGTGCGCTGTAGAGATACCTTCTGTACTCCTTTGTGCGCTGTAGAGATACCTTCTGTACTCCTTTGTGCGCTGTTGAGATACCTTCTGTACTCCTTTGTGCGCTGTAGAGATACCTTCTGTACTCCTTTGTACGCTGTAGAGATACCTCGTGTACTCCTTTGTACGTTCTAGAGATATTTCCTGGACTCCTTTGTGCGCTGTAGAGATACCTTCTGTACTCCTTTGTGCGCTGTAGAGATACCTTCTGTACTCCTTTGTGCGCTGTAGAGATACCTTCTGTACTCCTTTGTGCGCTGTAGAGATACCTTCTGTACTCCTTTGTGCGCTGTAGAGATACCTTCTTGTAGTATCTTGGAATTTCAGCAAGATATAAGGTTTTCTGTACAGAACTTGAAGATCGATTTGCCTAGCCGTAAACCAGGCAAGAAGAGGATAGCAAAACGAACAGCAGGACTACTGGTAATGTACTGATCTCAAGTTCACACAGCTTGCTCTTAAGTCTAGTTCGGACAATGAACTTCCGCCCGGCAGTAGGCGCCTTCCGACCTATCCGGCGCTTGTAAATACCAGACGCGCATCGGCGGTTCCGCCGGAAACTCCGAGCGAGCGAGACTCATAAATCTCCGCAGCCGGAACCTCCATAAATATCCCAAGAGCGTCACTATACAACAACTTCCCTCCCTTTAGATGAATATGTGACAAAGGGAAGGAGGAACTCAACAACCTATTCGTATTACAGGTTTGGTTATTCTGCCTGATCTACGAGGTTCATTTTGCTCAGGAGAGCTGTTAACAGGCTGAAAAGCAGGAGTCTCTGCTGCTCCACTCCCGGTAGATTCCAAACTACTGTGCAACAGCTGATTTGAATGTCTCTTCCAGATTACATTTAATGCTAATATTTGAACATGAAAGATATTAACGGCAACTTTACTAACAATAATTCCCTTCAACCACTTGGGACCATTTCTTAAATTCAGAGCGAGAACATGATCCCCGACATCAAATTGAGTTACATACATAGGCTTAGACCTGGACACAGAAAATTTAGGATGAACTCTATCTTTGGAAGTAACAAATTTACGATTGTTCAGCGCAACAGAGAGAACAATTTTTGTAACACTATGCGGAATACAATGCGATTGAAATAATGCTTCCGCTAGACGGGATTTGAACGATTCAGAAGAAGATAGTTTTTTCAACAAGTCTTTAATGACTCTTACCCCCCTCTCAGCTTGACCATTGCTTGCTGGAGAGTAGGGCGGAGGTGTGAGGTGCTCAATGCCGTTGGAAATAAGAAAATCTTTGAAGTCTTGAGACGAAAAGTTAGAAGCATTGTCACTTACGAGCACATCACACAACCCGTTTCTGCTGAAAATCATTCTCAACGCATCGACAGTATCTGACACACTCGTGGATGGTACCACTTCACATTCAATATATTTAGATAATGCATCTACAGCAATGAAAACAATTTTATTCTCGTAGAAGAAGTGATCGACATGAATGCGTTCAAAAGGACGAGAAGGAGTAGGCCATTCTACATTTCTAGACTTAGGTTTTGCTCGATTTAATTGACATTGGGGACAACCTTTTACGATGTCTTCAATAGTTTTGTCCATTCCGGGAAACCAAATAACAGATCTGGCCAACGATTTCATGCCACAAATGCCAGGATGTCCATCATGAAATGTTTCAAGGACTAAACTACGCAATGACTTGGGAATAAAAACCCGTTCTTTATAAAGTATACAACCTTTCATGATGGTCATCTGAGGTAGCAGGTTCTTAAATTTAGACAAATGAGGATTAGGTTTAGGAGGCATGCCAAACTTTATGTATTGTTTAAGTTGGCATAGTTCGCTATCCATGTCAGTATGAGTTTTTATATTTTCACACGTGACAGGAGTTTTATCAAGAGAGTTCACAGCAAAAATCATTTCGTACGGTTCTAGCTCTTTTACAGTCGTGGGTAGTGGCAGCCTACTGAGACAATCGCTATTTACGTTACATTTACCTCTCGAATATCTGAAAACATAGTCAAACTGGGAGAGTCTAAGAGCCCATCTTTGAATTCGAGCGGAACAGTTGAGAGGCACACCCTTGTTATGTGCAAAAAGTTTACAAAGAGGTTTCTGATCATTATGGATAATGAACTTAGCACCAAGTAGAAATTTCTTGAATTTCTCCACGCCAAAAACCACACTAAGGCTCTCCCTTTCAATGTTGGAGTAGTTTTGTTCCGCACTATTCAGAGATCTCGAAGCAAATTGAACCGGACACCAATCATGAGAAGGACTAACGCGTTGCATGAGTATGGCAGCAACTCCATAACCCGAACTATCAGTTTCAAGAAGAGTTTCATGGTTGGGATCAAACAACTTTAGAGGTTTATGCGAACGAAAGATGTTCTTAATTTTCTGGACACTCTCGTCCTGTTCTGGAGTCCACCGGAACTGTACATTTTTCTTAAGCAGCGAATACAGAGGATGCATGACATTAGAAAAGTTGGGTACAAAACGACTATAGAAGTTACACAATCCGATGAAAGCTTGCAACTGTTTGAGGTTTTTAGGAACAGGAGCATTGAGAATAGCTTCTACTTTCTCAGAGTTAGGGTGAACACCCTTGTTATCGAAAACGTACCCTAGATAAGACACACGCTCAGTTAGAAAGGCACATTTAGACAGATTTAGGCGAATTCCCGCGTTTTCCAGGACAGACAGGACCCTGTCAAGAACTTCCAAATGAGCATCATATGACGAGGTCAAAATGAGGAGGTCATCCTGGTACACAATGATATTATCGATGCCAGAAAGAGTCCTATTCATGAATGCTTGAAAGATGCCAGGGCTT
This sequence comes from Morinoia aosen, assembly GCA_030386875.1. Lineage (NCBI taxonomy): Eukaryota > Metazoa > Arthropoda > Malacostraca > Amphipoda > Talitridae > Morinoia > Morinoia aosen. Next base: position 21,172,893 of record JASJYW010000027.1, on the reverse strand, counting down.
GCACGTAGACCATAGGGTAAGTAATTGTACATAAATAGACCTTCAGAGGTGTTAATGGTCGTAACTTTCTTTGATTCTTCGTCCAACGGAATTTGCAAAAACGCGTTAGACAAATCAATTTTTGAGAAAAACTCAGCGTCTCCGACTTGAGAAATGACATCATCAATAACAGGTAGTACAGATTGAACTGGATTCAGGAAATTGTTAATGGAAGCTGAAAAATCTCCACAGATTCTCACACTGCCGTCAGACTTTAGAACATTAACAGTAGGAGATGCCCATTGGCTATCATACACTTTTGTGATTTTGCCCATACTCTGCAAGCGTTCCAGTTCGGTTTTGACAGAGTCTCTTAGTCTTACAGGAACCGGGCGTGCTTTACAAAATACAGGAACTGCATTAGGCAACACATCAAGATGAACTGTCTCTTTAACGTTAGACTGTGAATCAGATGATAAGTATTCGTCATATTTTAACGACAACTTTTTCGGCCAACTATGACAATCCGTTTTATTTATGGAATCGTATTTGTCAGGAATGACAATGTCTACGTTTAGTTTAGAACAAATATCTCGGCCAAGTAAGTTGATTCTATCATCCTCCACAATGAGAAACTTATGATTAAAACTTACATTTTGGTACATAACCGTTACTGAAGCTTGACCAAGCAGGTTTACCGAGACACCACTGTACCCGAGAATTTTGCTGCATGTAGGATTTACCACAGCACCAACTCTGATTGCATCTCTTTTACGTATAGTTGACACGGCACTGCCGTTATCCAACAAGAATTCAACAGGTTTACTATTTAGGTTGCATGCAATCAAAGTGGGCTCTTTAGTGACGGGAATTACAGTGGTGTTTACTCTAAAAAATTAGAATCACTTGGGGAATAATCAGAACACTCATGTAGATGATTACCGTCACCACTTTCGTTCCCAGGTTTTTGCCAAACAGCTTCGTTCTTCTGTAGAGGCATCCGTGAATTCTTCATCAACACGTCTTCTCTTCCGACGATGCCACAGCAACCGCTTCTTCCCGACTGCACTGTGTAAGTGCGAGCTGCGTCAGATTCTCCTCATGTAGGTCCCCTTCGTGTAGGCATAGCAGGATGAGGCCGAGCTGCAGTTGTAGATTTGCAAACCTTAGAAATGTGGCCTAATTTTCCACATGTGTGACATTTCAATTTCAAAGCATAGCAATTCTTTGCAAGATGCTTTTGCTTGGTTCCGCAGCGAATGCATATGTAGTTCGGCGGGAGTTTTTCTGTAGTGAAATACGATGTAGATGAATCCTCCCGAATAATATCTTGAGCGTCGGAGCTTAATTGTTCGATAAGTTTTGCGTTTTCAACGCATTCGTTGAAGGACTTGCTATCGCACTTCTGTAGAACCGCGCTGAGAATTTGCGCTGAGTGTAGCCCAACCACGAAGGCATCTCTTAATAAACGATCACGACAGCAATTACCATAATTGCATGCAGATGCTAAGTCATTTAACGTTTTAGCATAACTTTCTATGGATTCATTAGCACCTTGTTTTCTATTTAGAAATGTAACCGATGCACCGACGATAGATTTTTTAATTTCAAATTGTTGTGTTAATTTTTCTTCAAGTTCTTCATATGTAGCCTCAGTGAGTAACGTAGGTTTAATTCTTCGTTGTAGATCAGTAATTATGTTTACAGGCAAAGCTTTGATTAGAATACTAGCTTTTTTACCGCCATTATTTCCTGCTTTCTGAAGAGCGTCTGCACTTTGTACTTTCCAGCGTTCCAAGAATTCACTCACTGTTTCTACTTCCACGTCGAACGAAGGGCAGCTGACTGTAGAATACGCCATCTTAATTTCAGAGCACTTTTAAAGTTCAAATTCACTTCGCAAGTTCGAAGCCTCGTCGCCAATTGTAGTATCTTGGAATTTCAGCAAGATATAAGGTTTTCTGTACAGAACTTGAAGATCGATTTGCCTAGCCGTAAACCAGGCAAGAAGAGGATAGCAAAACGAACAGCAGGACTACTGGTAATGTACTGATCTCAAGTTCACACAGCTTGCTCTTAAGTCTAGTTCGGACAATGAACTTCCGCCCGGCAGTAGGCGCCTTCCGACCTATCCGGCGCTTGTAAATACCAGACGCGCATCGGCGGTTCCGCCGGAAACTCCGAGCGAGCGAGACTCATAAATCTCCGCAGCCGGAACCTCCATAAATATCCCAAGAGCGTCACTATACAACACTTCTGTACTCCTTTGTGCGCTGTAAAGATACCTTCTGTACTCCTTTGTACGCTGTAGAGATACCTCGTGTACTCCTTTGTACGTTCTAGAGATATTTCCTGTACTCCTTTGTGCGCTGTAGAGATACCTTCTGTACTCCTTTGTGCGCTGTAGAGATACCTTCTGTACTCCTTTGTGCGCTGTAGAGATACTTTCTGTACTCCTTTGTGCGCTGTAGAGATACCTTCTGTACTCCTTTGTGCGCTGTAGAGATACCTTCTGTACTCCTTTGTGCGCTGTAGAGATACCTTCTGTACTCCTTTGTACGCTGTAGAGAAACCTCGTGTACTCCTTTGTACGTTCAAGAGATATTTCCTGTACTCCTTTGTGCGATGTAGAGAGACCTTCTGTACTCCTTTGTGCGCTGTAGAGATACCTTCTGTACTCCTTTGTGCGCTGTAGAGATACCTTCTGTACTCCTTTGTGCGCTGTAGAGATACCTTCTGTACTCCTTTGTGCGCTGTAGAGATACCTTCTGTACTCCTTTGTGCGCTGTAGAGATACCTTCTGTACTCCTTTGTGCGCTGTAGAGATACCTTCTGTACTCCTTTGTGCGCTGTAGAGATACCTTCTGTACTCCTTTGTGCGCTGTAGAGATACCTTCTGTACTCCTTTGTGCGCTGTAGAGATACCTTCTGTACTCCTTTGTGCGCTGTAGAGATACCTTCTGTACTCCTTTGTGCGCTGTAGAGATACCTCGTGTACTCCTTTGTACGTTCTAGAGATATTTCCTGTACTCCTTTGTGCGCTGTAGAGATACCTTCTGTACTCCTTTGTGCGCTGTAGAGATACCTTCTGTACTCCTTTGTGCGCTGTAGAGATACCTTCTGTACTCCTTTGTGCGCTGTGGAGATACCTTCTGTACTCCTTTGTACGCTGTAGAGATATTTCCTGTACTCCTTTGTGCGCTGTAGAGATACCTTCTGTACTCCTTTGTGCTCTGTAGAGATACCTTCTGTACTCCTTTGTGCGCTGTAGAGATACCTTCTGTACTCCTTTGTGCGCTGTAGAGATACCTTCTGTACTCCTTTGTGCGCTGTAGAGATACCTTCTGTACTCCTTTGTACGCTGTAGAGATACCTCGTGTACTCCTTTGTACGTTCTAGAGATATTTCCTGTACTCCTTTGTGCGCTGTAGAGATACCTTCTGTACTCCTTTGTGCGCTGTAGAGATACCTTCTGTACTCCTTTGTGCGCTGTAGAGATACCTTCTGTACTCCTTTGTGCGCTGTAGAGATACCTTCTGTACTCCTTTGTACGCTGTAGAGATACCTCGTGTACTCCTTTGTACGTTCTAGAGATATTTCCTGTACTCCTTTGTGCGCTGTAGAGATACCTTCTGTACTTCTTTGTGCGCTGTAGAGATACCTTCTGTACTCCTTTGTGCGCTGTAGAGATACCTTCTGTACTCCTTTGTGCGCTGTAGAGATACCTTCTGTACTCCTTTGTACGCTGTAGAGATACCTTCTGTACTCCTATGTGCGCTGTAGAGATACCTTCTGTACTCCTTTGTACGCTGTAGAGATACCTCGTGTACTCCTTTGTACGTTCTAGAGATATTTCCTGTACTCCTTTGTGCGCTGTAGAGATACCTTCTGTACTCCTTTGTGCGCTGTAGAGATACTTTCTGTACTCCTCTGTGCGCTGTAGAGATACCTTCTGTACTCCTTTGTGCGCTGTAGAGATACCTTCTGTACTCCTTTGTGCGCTGTAGAGATACCTTCTGTACTCCTTTGTGCGCTGTAGAAATACCTTCTGTACTCCTTTGTGCGCTGTAGAGATACCTTCTGTACTCCTTTGTGCGCTGTAGAGATACCTCGTGTACTCCTTTGTACGTTCTAGAGATATTTCCTGTACTCCTTTGTGCGCTGTAGAGATACCTTCTGTACTCCTTTGTGCGCTGTAGAGATACCTTCTGTACTCCTTTGTGCGCTGTAGAGATACCTCGTGTACTCCTTTGTACGTTCTAGAGATATTTCCTGTACTCCTTTGTGCGCTGTAGAGATACCTTCTGTACTCCTTTGTGTGCTGTAGAGATACCTTCTGTACTCCTTTGTGCGCTGTAGAGATACCTTCTGTACTCCTTTGTGCGCTGTAGAGATACCTTCTGTACTCCTTTGTGCGCTGTAGAGATACCTTCTGTACTCCTTTGTACGCTGTAGAGATACCTCGTGTACTCCTTTGTACGTTCTAGAGATATTTCCTGTACTCCTTTGTGCGCTGTAGAGATACCTTCTGTACTCCTTTGTGCGCTGTAGAGATACCTTCTGTACTCCTTTGTGCGCTGTAGAGATACCTTCTGTACTCCTTTGTGCGCTGTAGAGATACCTTCTGTACTCCTTTGTACGCTGTAGAGATACCTCGTGTACTCCTTTGTACGTTCTAGAGATATTTCCTGTACTCCTTTGTTCGCTGTAGAGATACCTTCTGTACTCCTTTGTGCGCTGTAGAGATTCCTTCTGTACTCCTTTGTACGCTGTAGAGATACCTCGTGTACTCCTTTGTACGTTCTAGAGATATTTCCTGTACTCCTTTGTGCGCTGTAGAGATACCTTCTGTACTCCTTTGTGCGCTTTAGAGATACCTTCTGTACTCCTTTGTGCGCTGTAGAGATACCTTCTGTACTCCTTTGTGCGCTGTAGAGATACCTTCTGTACTCCTTTGTACGCTGTAGAGATACCTCGTGTACTCCTTTGTACGTTCTAGAGATATTTCCTGTACTCCTTTGTGCGCTGTAGAGATACCTTCTGTACTCCTTTGTGCGCTGTAGAGATACCTTCTGTACTCCTTTGTACGCTGTAGAGATACCTTCTGTACTCCTTTGTACGCTGTAGAGATACCTCGTGTACTCCTTTGTACGTTCTAGAGATATTTCCTGTACTTCTTTGTGCGCTGTAGAGATACCTTCTGTACTCCTTTGTGCGCTGTAGAGATACCTTCTGTACTCCTTTGTGCGCTGTAGAGATACCTTCTGTACTCCTTTGTACGCTGTAGAGATACCTCGTGTACTCCTTTGTACGTTCTAGAGATATTTCCTGTACTCCTTTGTGCGCTGTAAAGATACCTTCTGTACTCCTTTGTGCGCTGTAGAGATACCTTCTGTACTCCTTTGTGCGCGGTAGAGATACCTTCTGTACTCCTTCGTGCGCTGTAGAGATACCTTCTGTACTCCTTTGTGCGCTGTAGAGATACCTTCTGTACTCCTTTGTACGCTGTAGAGATACCTCGTGTACTCCTTTGTACGTTCTAGAGATATTTCCTGTACTCCTTTGTGCGCTGTAGAGATACCTTCTGTACTCCTTTGTGCGCTGTAGAGATACCTTCTGTACTCCTTTGTGCGCTGTAGAGATACCTTCTGTACTCCTTTGTGCGCTGTAGAGATACCTTCTGTACTCCTTTGTACGCTGTAGAGATACCTCGTGTACTCCTTTGTACGTTCTAGAGATATTTCCTGTACTCCTTTGTGCGCTGTAGAGATACCTTCTGTACTCCTTTGTGCGCTGTAGAGATACCTTCTGTACTCCTTTGTGCGCTGTAGAGATACCTCGTGTACTCCTTTGTACGTTCTAGAGATATTTCCTGTACTCCTTTGTGCGCTGTAGAGATACCTTCTGTACTCCTTTGTGCGCTGTAGAGATACCTTCTGTACTCCTTTGTGCGCTGTAGAGATACCTTCTGTACTCCTTTGTGCGCTGTAGAGATACCTTCTATACTCCTTTGTACGCTGTAGAGATATTTCCTGTACTCCTTTGTGCGCTGTAGAGATACCTTCTGTACTCCTTTGTGCGCTGTAGAGATACCTTCTGTACTCCTTTGTGCGCTGTAGAGATACCTTCTGTACTCCTTTGTGCGCTGTAGAGATACCTTCTGTACTCCTTTGTGCGCTGTAGAGATACCTTCTGTACTCCTTTGTACGCTGTAGAGATACCTTCTGTACTCCTTTGTGCGCTGTAGAGATACCTTCTGTACTCCTTTGTACGCTGTAGAGATACCTCGTGTACTCCTTTGTACGTTCTAGAGATATTTCCTGTACTCCTTTGTGCGCTGTAGAGATACCTTCTGTACTCCTTTGTGCGCTGTAGAGATACCTTCTGTACTCCTTTGTGCGCTGTAGAGATACCTTCTGTACTCCTTTGTGCGCTGTAGAGATACCTTCTGTACTCCTTTGTGCGCTGTAGAGATACCTTCTGTACTCCTCTGTGCGCTGTAGAGATACCTTTTGTACTCCTTTGTGCGCTGTAGAGATACCTTCTGTACTCCTTTGTGCGCTGTAGAGATACCTCGTGTACTCCTTTGTACGTTCTAGAGATATTTCCTGTACTCCTTTGTGCGCTGTAGAGATACCTTCTGTACTCCTTTGTGCGCTGTAGAGATACCTTCTGTACTCCTTTGTGCGCTGTAGAGATACCTTCTGTACTCCTTTGTGCGCTGTAGAGATACCTCGTGTACTCCTTTGTACGTTCTAGAGATATTTCCTGTACTCCTTTGTGCGCTGTAGAGATACCTTCTGTACTCCTTTGTGCGCTGTAGAGACACCTCGTGTACTCCTTTGTACGTTCTAGAGATATTTCCTGTACTCCTTTGTGCGCTGTAGAGATACCTTCTGTACTTCTTTGTGCGCTGTAGAGATACCTTCTGTACTCCTTTGTGCGCTGTAGAGATACCTCGTGTACTCCTTTGTACGCTCTAGAGATATTTCCTGTACTCCTTTGTGCGCTGTAGAGATACCTTCTGTACTCCTTTGTGCGCTGTAGAGACACCTCGTGTACTCCTTTGTACGCTGTAGAGATACCTTCTGTACTCCTTTGTGCGCTGTAGAGATACCTTCTGTACTCCTTTGTACGCTGTAGAGATACCTCGTGTACTCCTTTGTACGTTCTAGAGATATTTCCTGTACTCCTTTGTGCGCTGTAGAGATACCTTCTGTACTCCTTTGTGCGCTGTAGAGATACCTTCTGTACTCCTTTGTGCGCTGTAGAGATACCTTCTGTACTCCTTTGTGCGCTGTAGAGATACCTTCTGTACTCCTTTGTGCGCTGTAGAGATACCTTCTGTACTCCTTTGTGCGCTGTAGAGATACCTTCTGTACTCCTTTGTGCGCTGTAGAGATACCTTCTGTACTCCTTTGTACGCTGTAGAGATACCTCGTGTACTCCTTTGTACGTTCTAGAGATATTTCCTGTACTCCTTTGTGCGCTGTAGAGATACCTTCTGTACTCCTTTGTGCGCTGTAGAGATACCTTCTGTACTCCTTTGTGCGCTGTAGAGATACCTTCTGTACTCCTTTGTGCGCTGTAGAGATACCTTCTGTACTCCTTTGTACGCTGTAGAGATACCTCGTGTACTCCTTTGTACGTTCTAGAGATATTTCCTGTACTCCTTTGTGCGCTGTAGAGATACCTTCTGTACTCCTTTGTGCGCTGTAGAGATACCTTCTGTACTCCTTTGTGCGCTGTAGAGATACCTTCTGTACTCCTTTGTGCGCTGTAGAGATACCTTCTGTACTCCTTTGTGCGCTGTAGAGATACCTTCTGTACTCCTTTGTGCGCTGTAGATATACCTTCTGTACTCCTTTGTGCGCTGTAGAGATACCTTCTGTACTCCTTTGTGCGCTGTAGAGATACCTTCTGTACTCCTTTCTGCGCTGTAGAGATACCTTCTGTACTCCTTTGCGCGCTGTAGAGATACCTCGTGTACTCCTTTGTACGTTCTAGAGATATTTCCTGTACTCCTTTGTGCGCTGTAGAGATACCTTCTGTACTCCTTTGTGCGCTGTAGAGATACCTTCTGTACTCCTTTGTGCGCTGTAGAGATACCTCGTGTACTCCTTTGTACGTTCTAGAGATCTTTCCTGTACTCCTTTGTGCGCTGTAGAGATACCTTCTGTACTCCTTTGTGCGCTGTAGAGATACCTTCTGTACTCCTTTGTACGCTGTAGAGATACCTCGTGTACTTCTTTGTACGTTCTAGAGATATTTCCTGTACTCTTTTGTGCGCTGTAGAGATACCTTCTGTACTCCTTTGTGCGCTGTAGAGATACCTTCTGTACTCCTTTGTGCGCTGTAGAGATACCTTCTGTACTCCTTTGTGCGCTGTAGAGATACCTTCTGTACTCCTTTGTACGCTGTAGAGATACCTCGTGTACTCCTTTGTACGTTCTAGAGATATTTCCTGTACTCCTTTGTGCGCTGTAGAGATACCTTCTGTACTCCTTTGTGCGCTGTAGAGATACCTTCTGTACTCCTTTGTACGCTGTAGAGATACCTTCTGTACTCCTTTGTACGCTGTAGAGATACCTTCTGTACTCCTTTGTACGCTGTAGAGATACCTCGTGTACTCCTTTGTACGTTCTAGAGATATTCCCTGTACTCCTTTGTGCGCTGTAGAGATACCTTCTGTACTCCTTTGTGCGCTGTAGAGATACCTTATGTACTCCTTTGTACGCTGTAGAGATACCTCGTGTACTCCTTTGTACGTTCTAGAGATATTTCCTGTACTCCTTTTTGCGCTGTAGAGATACCTTCTGTACTCCTTTGTGCGCTGTAGAGATACCTTCTGTACTCCTTTGTGCGCTGTAGAGATACCTTCTGTACTCCTTTGTGCGCTGTAGAGATACCTTCTGTACTCCTTTGTACACTGTAGAGATACCTTCTGTACTCCTTTGTACGCTGTAGAGATACCTCGTGTACTCCTTTGTTCGTTCTAGAGATATTTCCTGTACTCCTTTGTGCGCTGTAGAGATACCTTCTGTACTCCTTTGTGCGCTGTAGAGATACCTTCTGTACTCCTTTGTGCGCTGTAGAGATACCTTCTGTACTCCTTTGTGCGCTGTAGAGATACCTTCTGTACTCCTTTGTGCGCTGTAGAGATACCTCGTGTACTCTTTTGTACGTTCTAGAGATATTTCCTGTACTCCTTTGTGCGCTGTAGAGATACCTTCTGTACTCCTTTGTGCGCTGTAGAGATACCTTCTGTACTCCTTTGTGCGCTGTAGAGATACCTTCTGTACTCCTTTGTGCGCTGTAGAGATACCTTCTGTACTCCTTTGTGCGCTGTAGAGATACCTTCTGTACTCCTTTGTGCGCTGTAGAGATACCTTCTGTACTCCTTTGTACGCTGTAGAGATACCTCGTGTACTCCTTTGTACGTTCTAGAGATATTTCCTGTACTCCTTTGTGCGCTGTAGAGATACCTTCTGTACTCCTTTGTGCGCTGTAGAGATACCTTCTGTACTCCTTTGTGCGCTGTAGAGATTCCTTTTGTACTCCTTTGTGCGCTGTAGAGATACCTCGTGTACTCCTTTGTACGCTGTAGAGATACCTTCTGTACTCCTTTGTGCGCTGTAGAGATACCTTCTGTACTCCTTTGTGCGCTGTAGAGATACCTTCTGTACTCCTTTGTACGCTGTAGAGATACCTTCTGTACTCCTTTGTACGCTGTAGAGATACCTCGTGTACTCCTTTGTACGTTCCAGAGATATTTCCTGTACTCCTTTGTGCGCTGTAGAGATACCTTCTGTACTCCTTTGTGCGCTGTAGAGATACCTTCTGTACTCCTTTGTGCGCTGTAGAGATACCTTCTGTACTCCTTTGTGCGCTGTAGAGATACCTTCTGTACTCCTTTGTGCGCTGTAGAGATACCTTCTGTACTCCTTTGTGCGCTGTAGAGATACCTTCTGTACTCCTTTGTGCGCTGTAGAGATACCTTCTGTACTCCTTTGTGCGCTGTAGAGATACCTTCTGTACTCCTTTGTGCGCTGTAGAGATACCTCGTGCACTCCTTTGTACGCTGTTGAGATACCTTCTGTACTCCTTTGTGCGCTGTAGAGATACCTTCTGTACTCCTTTGTGCGCTGTAGAGATACCTTCTGTACTCCTTTGTGCGCTGTAGAGATACCTAGTGTACTCCTTTGTACGTTCTAGAGATATTTCCTGTACTCCTTTGTGCGCTGTAGAGATACCTTCTGTACTCCTTTGTGCGCTGTAGAGATACCTTCTGTACTCCTTTGTGCGCTGTAGAGATACCTTCTGTACTCCTTTGTACGCTGTAGAGATACCTTCTGTACTCCTTTGTGCGCTGTAGAGATACCTTCTGTACTCCTTTGTACGCTGTAGAGATACCTCGTGTACTTCTTTGTACGTTCTAGAGATATTTCCTGTACTCCTTTGTGCGCTGTAGAGATACCTTCTGTACTCCTTTGTGCGCTGTAGAGATACCTTCTGTACTCCTTTGTGCGCTGTAGAGATACCTCGTGTACTCCTTTGTACGTTCTAGAGATATTTCCTGTACTCCTTTGTGCGCTGTAGAGATACCTTTTGTACTCCTTTGTGCGCTGTAGAGATACCTTCTGTACTCCTTTGTACGCTGAAGAAATACCTCGTGTACTCCTTTGTACGTTCTAGAGATATTTCCTGTACTCCTTTGTGCGCTGTAGAGATACCTTCTGTACTCCTTTGTGCGCTGTAGAGATACCTTCTGTACTCCTTTGTGCGCTGTAGAGATACCTTCTGTACTCCTTTGTGCGCTGTAGAGATACCTCGTGTACTCCTTTGTACGTTCTAGAGATATTTCCTGTACTCCTTTGTGCGCTGTAGAGATACCTTCTGTACTCCTTTGTGCGCTGTAGAGATACCTTCTGTACTCCTTTGTGCGCTGTAGAGATACCTTCTGTACTCCTTTGTGCGCTGTAGAGATACCTTCTGTACTCCTTTGTGCGCTGTAGAGATACCTTCTGTACTCCTTTGTGCGCTGTAGAGATACCTTCTGTACTCCTTTGTATGCTGTAGAGATACCTTCTGTACTCCTTTGTACGCTGTAGAGATACCTCGTGTACTCCTTTGTACGTTCTAGAGATATTTCCTGTACTCCTTTGTGCGCTGTAGAGATACCATCTGTACTCCTTTGTGCGCTGTAGAGATACCTTCTGTACTCCTTTGTGCGCTGTAGAGATACCTTCTGTACTCCTTTGTGCGCTGTAGAGATACCTCGTGTACTCCTTTGTACGCTGTAGAGATACCTTCTGTACTCCTTTGTACGCTGTAGAGATACCTCGTGTACTCCTTTGTGCGCTGTAGAGATACCTTTTGTACTCCATTGTACGCTGTAGAGATGCCTCGTGTACTCCTTTGTGCGTTCTAGAGATATTTCCTGTACTCCTTTGTGCGCTGTAGAGATACCTTCTGTACTCCTTTGTGCGCTGTAGAGATACCTTCTGTACTCCTTTGTGCGCTGTAGAGATACCTTCTGTACTCCTTTGTGCGCTGTAGAGATACCTTCTGTACTCCTTTGTGCGCTGTAGAGATACCTTCTGTACTCCTTTGTGCGCTGTAGAGATACCTTCTGTACTCCTTTGTGCGCTGTAGAGATACCTTCTGTACTCCTTTGTGCGCTGTAGAGATACCTTCTGTACTCCTTTGTGCGCTGTAGAGATACCTCGTGTACTCCTTTGTACGCTGTTGAGATACCTTCTGTACTCCTTTGTGCGCTGTAGAGATACCTTCTGTACTCCTTTGTACGCTGTAGAGATACCTTCTGTACTCCTTTGTACGCTGTAGAGATACCTCGTGTACTCCTTTGTTCGTTCTAGAGATATTTCCTGTACTCCTTTGTGCGCTGTAGAGATACCTTCTGTACTCCTTTGTGCGCTGTAGAGATACCTTCTGTACTCCTTTGTGCGCTGTAGAGATACCTTCTGTACTCCTTTGTGCGCTGTAGAGATACCTTCTGTACTCCTTTGTGCGCTGTAGAGATACCTCGTGTACTCCTTTGTACGTTCTAGAGATATTTCCTGTACTCCTTTGTGCGCTGTAGAGATACCTTCTGTACTCCTTTGTGCGCTGTAGAGATACCTTCTGTACTCCTTTGTGCGCTGTAGAGATACCTTCTGTACTCCTTTGTGCGCTGTAGAGATACCTTCTGTACTCCTTTGTGCGCTGTAGAGATACCTTCTGTACTTCTTTGTGCGCTGTAGAGATACCTTCTGTACTCCTTTGTACGCTGTAGAGATACCTCGTGTATTCCTTTGTACGTTCTAGAGATATTTCCTGTACTCCTTTGTGCGCTGTAGAGATACCTTCTGTACTCCTTTGTGCGCTGTAGAGATACCTTCTGTACTCCTTTGTGCGCTGTAGAGATACCTTCTGTACTCCTTTGTGCGCTGTAGAGATACCTCGTGTACTCCTTTGTACGCTGTAGAGATACCTTCTGTACTCCTTTGTGCGCTGTAGAGATACCTTCTGTACTCCTTTGTGCGCTGTAGAGATACCTTCTGTATTCCTTTGTACGCTGTAGAGATACCTTCTGTACTCCTTTGTACGCTGTAGAGATACCTCGTGTACTCCTTTGTACGTTCTAGAGATATTTCCTGTACTCCTTTGTGCGCTGTAGAGATACCTTCTGTACTCCTTTGTGCGCTGTAGAGATACCTTCTGTACTCCTTTGTGCGCTGTAGAGATACCTTCTGTACTCCTTTGTGCGCTGTAGAGATACCTTCTGTACTCCTTTGTGCGCTGTAAAGATACCTTCTGTACTCCTTTGTGCGCTGTAGGAATACCTTCTGTACTCCTTTGTGCGCTGTAGAGATACCTTCTGTACTCCTTTGTGCGCTGTAGAGATACCTTCTGTACTCCTTTGTGCGCTGTAGAGATACCTCGTGCACTCCTTTGTACGCTGTTGAGATACCTTCTGTACTCCTTTGTGCGCTGTAGAGATACCTTCTGTACTCCTTTGTGCGCTGTAGAGATACCTTCTGTACTCCTTTGTGCGCTGTAGAGATACCTCGTGTACTCCTTTGTACGTTCTAGAGATATTTCCTGTACTCCTTTGTGCGCTGTAGAGATACCTTCTGTACTCCTTTGTGCGCTGTAGAGATACCTTCTGTACTCCTATGTGCGCTGTAGAGATACCTTCTGTACTCCTTTGTGCGCTGTAGAGATACCTTCTGTACTCCTTTGTGCGCTGTAGAGATACCTTCTGTGCTCCTTTGTACGCTGTAGAGATACCTCGTGTACTCCTTTGTACGTTCTAGAGATATTTCCTGTACTCCTTTGTGCGCTGTAGAGATACCTTCTGTACTCCTTTGTGCGCTGTAGAGATACCTTCTGTACTCCTTTGTGCGCTGTAGAGATACCTCGTGTACTCCTTTGTACGTTCTAGAGATATTTCCTGTACTCCTTTGTGCGCGGTAGAGATACCTTTTGTACTCCTTTGTGCGCTGTAGAGATACCTTCTGTACTCCTTTGTACGCTGAAGAAATACCTCGTGTACTCCTTTGTACGTTCTAGAGAAATTTCCTGTACTCCTTTGTGCGCTGTAGAGATACCTTCTGTACTCCTTTGTGCGCTGTAGAGATACCTTCTGTACTCCTTTGTGCGCTGTAGAGATACCTTCTGTACTCCTTTGTGCGCTGTAGAGATACCTTCTGTACTCCTTTGTGCGCTGTAGAGATACCTCGTGTACTCCTTTGTACGTTCTAGAGATATTTCCTGTACTCCTTTGTGCGCTGTAGAGATACCTTCTGTACTCCTTTGTGCGCTGTAGAGATACCTTCTGTACTCCTTTGTGCGCTGTAGAGATACCTTCTGTACTCCTTTGTGCGCTGTAGAGATACCTTCTGTACTCCTTTGTGCGCTGTAGAGATACCTTCTGTACTCCTTTGTGCGCTGTAGAGATACCTTCTGTACTCCTTTGTACGCTGTAGAGATACCTTCTGTACTCCTTTGTACGCTGTAGAAATACCTCGTGTACTCCTTTGTACGTTCTAGAGATATTTCCTGTACTCCTTTGTGCGCTGTAGAGATACCATCTGTACTCCTTTGTGCGCTGTAGAGATACCTTCTGTACTCCTTTGTGCGCTGTAGAGATACCTTCTGTACTCCTTTGTGCGCTGTAGAGATACCTCGTGTACTCCTTTGTACGCGGTAGAGATACCTTCTGTACTCCTTTGTACGCTGTAGAGATACCTCGTGTACTCCTTTGTGCGCTGTAGAGATACCTTTTGTACTCCATTGTACGCTGTAGAGATACCTCGTGTACTCCTTTGTGCGTTCTAGAGATATTTCCTGTACTCCTTTGTGCGCTGTAGAGATACCTTCTGTACTCCTTTGTGCGCTGTAGAGATACCTTCTGTACTCCTTTGTGCGCTGTAGAGATATCTTCTGTACTCCTTTGTGCGCTGTAGAGATACCTTCTGTACTCCTTTGTGCGCTGTAGAGATACCTTCTGTACTCCTTTGTGCGCTGTAGAGATACCTTCTGTACTCCTTTGTGCGCTGTAGAGATACCTTCTGTACTCCTTTGTGCGCTGTAGAGATACCTTCTGTACTCCTTTATGCGCTGTAGAGATACCTCGTGTACTCCTTTGTACGCTGTTGAGATACCTTCTGTACTTCTTTTTGCGCTGTAGAGATACCTTCTGTACTCCTTTGTGCGCTGTAGAGATACCTTCTGTACTCCTTTGTGCGCTGTAGAGATACCTTCTGTACTCCTTTGTGAGCTGTAGAGATACCTTCTGTACTCCTTTGTGCGCTGTAGAGATACCTTCTGTACTCCTTTGTACGCTGTAGAGATACCTCGTGTACTCCTTTGTACGTTCTAGAGATATTTCCTGTACTCCTTTGTGCGCTGTAGAGATACCTTCTGTACTCCTTTGTGCGCTGTAGAGATACCTTCTGTACTCCTTTGTGCGCTGTAGAGATACCTTCTGTACTCCTTTGTGCGCTGTAGAGATACCTCGTGTACTCCTTTGTACGCTGTAGAGATACCTTCTGTACTCCTTTGTGCGCTTTAGAGATACCTTCTGTACTTCTTTGTGCGCTGTAGAGATACCTCGTGTACCCCTTTGTGCGCTGTAGAGATACCTTCTGTACTCCTTTGTGCGCTGTAGAGATACCTTCTGTACTCCTTTGTACGCTGTAGAGATACCTCGTGTACTCCTTTGTACGTTCTAGAGATATTTCCTGTACTTCTTTGTGCGCTGTAGAGATACCTTCTGTACTTCTTTGTGCGCTGTAGAGATACCTTCTGTACTCCTTTGTGCGCTGTAGAGATACCTTCTGTACTCCTTTGTGCGCTGTAGAGATACCTACTGTACTCCTTTGTACGCTGTAGAGATACCTTCTGTACTCCTTTGTACGCTGTAAAGATACCTCGTGTACTCCTTTGTACGTTCTAGAGATATTTCCTGTACTCCTTTGTGCGCTGTAGAGATACCTTCTGTACTCCTTTGTCCGCTGTAGAGATACCTTCTGTACTCCTTTGTGCGCTGTAGAGATACCTTCTGTACTCCTTTGTGCGTTGTAGAGATACATTCTGTACTCCTTTGTGCGCTGTAGAGATACCTTCTGTACTCCTTTGTGCGCTGTAGAGATACCTTCTGTACTCCTTTGTACGCTGTAGAGATATTTCCTGTACTCCTTTGTGCGCTGTAGAGATACCTCGTGTACTCCTTTGTACGTTCTAGAGATATTTCCTGTACTCCTTTGTGCGCTGTAGAGATAACTTCTGTACTCCTTTGTGCGCTGTAGAGATACCTTCTGTACTCCTTTGTGCGCTGTAGAGATACCTCGTGTACTCCTTTGTACGTTCTAGAGATATTTCCTGTACTCCTTTGTGCGCTGTAGAGATACCTTTTGTACTCCTTTGTGCGCTGTAGAGATACCTTCTGTACTCCTTTGTACGCTGAAGAAATACCTCGTGTACTCCTTTGTACGTTCTAGAGATATTTCCTGTACTCCTTTGTGCGCTGTAGAGATACCTTCTGTACTCCTTTGTGCGCTGTAGAGATACCTTCTGTACTCCTTTGTGCGCTGTAGAGATACCTTCTGTACTCCTTTGTGCGCTGTAGAGATACCTTCTGTACTCCTTTGTGCGCTGTAGAGATACCTCGTGTACTCCTTTGTACGTTCTAGAGATATTTCCTGTACTCCTTTGTGCGCTGTAGAGATACCTTCTGTACTCCTTTGTGCGCTGTAGAGATACCTTCTGTACTCCTTTGTGCGCTGTAGAGATACCTTCTGTACTCCTTTGTGCGCTGTAGAGATACCTTCTGTACTCCTTTGTGCGCTGTAGAGATACCTTCTGTACTCCTTTGTGCGCTGTAGAGATACCTTCTGTACTCCTTTGTATGCTGTAGAGATACCTTCTGTACTCCTTTGTACGCTGTAGAGATACCTCGTGTACTCCTTTGTACGTTCTAGAGATATTTCCTGTACTCCTTTGTGCGCTGTAGAGATACCATCTGTACTCCTTTGTGCGCTGTAGAGATACCTTCTGTACTCCTTTGTGCGCTGTAGAGATACCTTCTGTACTCCTTTGTGCGCTGTAGAGATACCTCGTGTACTCCTTTGTACGCTGTAGAGATACCTTCTGTACTCCTTTGTACGCTGTAGAGATACCTCGTGTACTCCTTTGTGCGCTGTAGAGATACCTTTTGTACTCCATTGTACGCTGTAGAGATACCTCGTGTACTCCTTTGTGCGTTCTAGAGATATTTCCTGTACTCCTTTGTGCGCTGTAGAGATACCTTCTGTACTCCTTTGTGCGCTGTAGAGATACCTTCTGTACTCCTTTGTGCGCTGTAGAGATACCTTCTGTACTCCTTTGTGCGCTGTAGAGATACCTTCTGTACTCCTTTGTGCGCTGTAGAGATACCTTCTGTACTCCTTTGTGCGCTGTAGAGATACCTTCTGTACTCCTTTGTGCGCTGTAGAGATACCTTCTGTACTCCTTTGTGCGCTGTAGTGATACCTCGTGTACTCCTTTGTACGCTGTTGAGATACCTTCTGTACTCCTTTGTGCGCTGTAGAGATACCTTCTGTACTCCTTTGTACGCTGTAGAGATACCTTCTGTACTCCTTTGTACGCTGTAGAGATACCTCGTGTACTCCTTTGTTCGTTCTAGAGATATTTCCTGTACTCCTTTGTGCGCTGTAGAGATACCTTCTGTACTCCTTTGTGCGCTGTAGAGATACCTTCTGTACTCCTTTGTGCGCTGTAGAGATACCTTCTGTACTCCTTTGTGCGCTGTAGAGATACCTTCTGTACTCCTTTGTGCGCTGTAGAGATACCTCGTGTACTCCTTTGTACGTTCTAGAGATATTTCCTGTACTCCTTTGTGCGCTGTAGAGATACCTTCTGTACTCCTTTGTGCGCTGTAGAGATACCTTCTGTACTCCTTTGTGCGCTGTAGAGATACCTTCTGTACTCCTTTGTGCGCTGTAGAGATACCTTCTGTACTCCTTTGTGCGCTGTAGAGATACCTTCTGTACTCCTTTGTGCGCTGTAGAGATACCTTCTGTACTCCTTTGTACGCTGTAGAGATACCTCGTGTATTCCTTTGTACGTTCTAGAGATATTTCCTGTACTCCTTTGTGCGCTGTAGAGATACCTTCTGTACTCCTTTGTGCGCTGTAGAGATACCTTCTGTACTCCTTTGTGCGCTGTAGAGATACCTTCTGTACTCCTTTGTGCGCTGTAGAGATACCTCGTGTACTCTTTGTACGCTGTAGAGATACCTTCTGTACTCCTTTGTGCGCTGTAGAGATACCTTCTGTACTCCTTTGTGCGCTGTAGAGATACCTTCTGTATTCCTTTGTACGCTGTAGAGATACCTTCTGTACTCCTTTGTACGCTGTAGAGATACCTCGTGTACTCCTTTGTACGTTCTAGAGATATTTCCCGTACTCCTTTGTGCGCTGTAGAGATACCTTCTGTACTTCTTTGTGCGCTGTAGAGATACCTTCTGTACTCCTTTGTGCGCTGTAGAGATACCTTCTGTACTCCTTTGTGCGCTGTAGAGATACCTTCTGTACTCCTTTGTGCGCTGTAAAGATACCTTCTGTACTCCTTTGTGCGCTGTAGGAATACCTTCTGTACTCCTTTGTGCGCTGTAGAGATACCTTCTGTACTCCTTTGTGCGCTGTAGAGATACCTTCTGTACTCCTTTGTGCGCTGTAGAGATACCTCGTGCACTCCTTTGTACGCTGTTGAGATACCTTCTGTACTCCTTTGTGCGCTGTAGAGATACCTTCTGTACTCCTTTGTGCGCTGTAGAGATACCTTCTGTACTCCTTTGTGCGCTGTAGAGATACCTCGTGTACTCCTTTGTACGTTCTAGAGATATTTCCTGTACTCCTTTGTGCGCTGTAGAGATACCTTCTGTACTCCTTTGTGCGCTGTAGAGACACCTTCTGTACTCCTTTGTGCGCTGTAGAGATACCTTCTGTACTCCTTTGTGCGCTGTAGAGATACCTTCTGTACTCCTTTGTGCGCTGTAGAGATACCTTCTGTGCTCCTTTGTACGCTGTAGAGATACCTCGTGTACTCCTTTGTACGTTCTAGAGATATTTCCTGTACTCCTTTGTGCGCTGTAGAGATACCTTCTGTACTCCTTTGTGCGCTGTAGAGATACCTTCTGTACTCCTTTGTGCGCTGTAGAGATACCTCGTGTACTCCTTTGTACGTTCTAGAGATATTTCCTGTACTCCTTTGTGCGCGGTAGAGATACCTTTTGTACTCCTTTGTGCGCTGTAGAGATACCTTCTGTACTCCTTTGTACGCTGAAGAAATACCTCGTGTACTCCTTTGTACGTTCTAGAGAAATTTCCTGTACTCCTTTGTGCGCTGTAGAGATACCTTCTGTACTCCTTTGTGCGCTGTAGAGATACCTTCTGTACTCCTTTGTGCGCTGTAGAGATACCTTCTGTACTCCTTTGTGCGCTGTAGAGATACCTTCTGTACTCCTTTGTGCGCTGTAGAGATACCTCGTGTACTCCTTTGTACGTTCTAGAGATATTTCCTGTACTCCTTTGTGCGCTGTAGAGATACCTTCTGTACTCCTTTGTGCGCTGTAGAGATACCTTCTGTACTCCTTTGTGCGCTGTAGAGATACCTTCTGTACTCCTTTGTGCGCTGTAGAGATACCTTCTGTACTCCTTTGTGCGCTGTAGAGATACCTTCTGTACTCCTTTGTGCGCTGTAGAGATACCTTCTGTACTCCTTTGTACGCTGTAGAGATACCTTCTGTACTCCTTTGTACGCTGTAGAGATACCTCGTGTACTCCTTTGTACGTTCTAGAGATATTTCCTGTACTCCTTTGTGCGCTGTAGAGATACCATCTGTACTCCTTTGTGCGCTGTAGAGATACCTTCTGTACTCCTTTGTGCGCTGTAGAGATACCTTCTGTACTCCTTTGTGCGCTGTAGAGATACCTCGTGTACTCCTTTGTACGCGGTAGAGATACCTTCTGTACTCCTTTGTACGCTGTAGAGATACCTCGTGTACTCCTTTGTGCGCTGTAGAGATACCTTTTGTACTCCATTGTACGCTGTAGAGATACCTCGTGTACTCCTTTGTGCGTTCTAGAGATATTTCCTGTACTCCTTTGTGCGCTGTAGAGATACCTTCTGTACTCCTTTGTGCGCTGTAGAGATACCTTCTGTACTCCTTTGTGCGCTGTAGAGATATCTTCTGTACTCCTTTGTGCGCTGTAGAGATACCTTCTGTACTCCTTTGTGCGCTGTAGAGATACCTTCTGTACTCCTTTGTGCGCTGTAGAGATACCTTCTGTACTCCTTTGTGCGCTGTAGAGATACCTTCTGTACTCCTTTGTGCGCTGTAGAGATACCTTCTGTACTCCTTTGTGCGCTGTAGAGATACCTCGTGTACTCCTTTGTACGCTGTTGAGATACCTTCTGTACTTCTTTGTGCGCTGTAGAGATACCTTCTGTACTCCTTTGTGCGCTGTAGAGATACCTTCTGTACTCCTTTGTGTGCTGTAGAGATACCTCGTGTACTCCTTTGTACGTTCTAGAGATATTTCCTGTACTCCTTTGTGCGCTGTAGAGATACCTTCTGTACTCCTTTGTGCGCTGTAGAGATACCTTCTGTACTCCTTTGTGCGCTGTAGAGATACCTTCTGTACTCCTTTGTGAGCTGTAGAGATACCTTCTGTACTCCTTTGTGCGCTGTAGAGATACCTTCTGTACTCCTTTGTACGCTGTAGAGATACCTCGTGTACTCCTTTGTACGTTCTAGAGATATTTCCTGTACTCCTTTGTGCGCTGTAGAGATACCTTCTGTACTCCTTTGTGCGCTGTAGAGATACCTTCTGTACTCCTTTGTGCGCTGTAGAGATACCTTCTGTACTCCTTTGTGCGCTGTAGAGATACCTCGTGTACTCCTTTGTACGCTGTAGAGATACCTTCTGTACTCCTTTGTGCGCTTTAGAGATACCTTCTGTACTTCTTTGTGCGCTGTAGAGATACCTCGTGTACCCCTTTGTGCGCTGTAGAGATACCTTCTGTACTCCTTTGTGCGCTGTAGAGATACCTTCTGTACTCCTTTGTACGCTGTAGAGATACCTCGTGTACTCCTTTGTACGTTCTAGAGATATTTCCTGTACTTCTTTGTGCGCTGTAGAGATACCTTCTGTACTTCTTTGTGCGCTGTAGAGATACCTTCTGTACTCCTTTGTGCGCTGTAGAGATACCTTCTGTACTCCTTTGTGCGCTGTAGAGATACCTACTGTACTCCTTTGTACGCTGTAGAGATACCTTCTGTACTCCTTTGTACGCTGTAAAGATACCTCGTGTACTCCTTTGTACGTTCTAGAGATATTTCCTGTACTCCTTTGTGCGCTGTAGAGATACCTTCTGTACTCCTTTGTCCGCTGTAGAGATACCTTCTGTACTCCTTTGTGCGCTGTAGAGATACCTTCTGTACTCCTTTGTGCGCTGTAGAGATACCTTCTGTACTCCTTTGTGCGCTGTAGAGATACCTTCTGTACTCCTTTGTACGCTGTAGAGATATTTCCTGTACTCCTTTGTGCGCTGTAGAGATACCTCGTGTACTCCTTTGTACGTTCTAGAGATATTTCCTGTACTCCTTTGTGCGCTGTAGAGATACCTTCTGTACTCCTTTGTGCGCTGTAGAGATACCTTCTGTACTCCTTTGTGCGCTGTAGAGATACCTTCTGTACTCCTTTGTGCGCTGTAGAGATACCTTCTGTACTCCTTTGTGCGCTGTAGAGATACCTTCTGTACTCCTTTGTGCGCTGTAGAGATACCTTCTGTACTCCTTTGTGCGCTGTAGAGATACCTCGTGTACTCCTTTGTACGTTCTAGAGATATTTCCTGTACTCCTTTGTGCGCTGTAGAGATACCTTCTGTACTCCTTTGTGCGCTGTAGAGATACCTTCTGTACTCCTTTGTGCGCTGTAGAGATACCTCGTGTACTCCTATGTACGTTCTAGAGATATTTCCTGTACTCCTTTGTGCGCTGTAGGGATACCTTCTGTACTCCTTTGTGCGCTGTAGAGATACCTTCTGTACTCCTTTGTGCGCTGTAGAGATACCTTCTGTACTCCTTTGTACGCTGTAGAGATACCTTCTGTACTCCTTTGTACGCTGTAGAGATACCTCGTGTACTCCTTTGTACGTTCTAGAGATATTTCCTGTACTCCTTTGTGCGCTGTAGAGATACCTTCTGTACTCCTTTGTGCGCTGTAGAGATACCTTCTGTACTCCTTTGTGCGCTGTAGAGATACCTTCTGTACTCCTTTGTACGCTGTAGAGATACCTCGTGTACTCCTTTGTACGTTCTAGAGATATTTCCTGTACTCCTCTGTGCGCTGTAGAGATACCTTCTGTACTTCTTTGTGCGCTGTAGAGATACCTTCTGTACTCCTTTAAGCGCTGTAGAGATACCTTCTGTACTCCTTTGTGCGCTGTAGAGATACCTTCTGTACTCCTTTGTGCGCTGTAGAGATACCTTCTGTACTCCTTTGTGCGCTGTAGGGATACCTTCTGTACTCCTTTGTACGCTGTAGAGATACCTCGTGTACTCCTTTGTACGTTCTAGAGATATTTCCTGTACTCCTTTGTGCGCTGTAGAGATACCTTCTGTACTCCTTTGTGCGCTGTAGAGATACCTTCTGTACTCCTTTGTGCGCTGTAGAGATACCTCGTGTACTCCTTTGTACGTTCTAGAGATATTTTCTGTACTCCTTTGTGCGCTGTAGAGATACCTTCTGTACTCCTTTGTGCGCTGTAGAGATACCTTCTGTACTCCTTTGTGCGCTGTAGAGATACCTTCTGTACTCCTTTGTGCGCTGTAGAGATACCTCGTGTACTCCTTTGTACGTTCTAGAGATATTTCCTGTACTCCTTTGTGCGCTGTAGAGATACCTTCTGTACTCCTTTGTGCGCTGTAGAGATACCTTCTGTACTCCTTTGTGCGCTGTAGAGATACCTCGTGTACTCCTTTGTACGTTCTAGAGATATTTCCTGTACTCCTTTGTGCGCTGTAGAGATACCTTCTGTACTCCCTTGTGCGCTGTAGAGATACCTTCTGTACTCCTTTGTGCGCTGTAGAGATACCTTCTGTACTCCTTTGTGCGCTGTAGAGATACCTTCTGTACTCCTTTGTACGCTGTAGAGATACCTTCTGTACTCCTTTGTACGTTCTAGAGATATTTCCTGTACTCCTTTGTGCGCTGTAGAGATACCTTCTGTACTCCTTTGTGCGCTGTAGAGATACCTTCTGTACTCCTTTGTGCGCTGTAAAGATACCTTCTGTACTCCTTTGTGCGCTGTAGAGATACCTCGTGTACTCCTTTGTACGCTGTAGAGATACCTTCTGTACTCCTTTGTACGCTGTAGAGATACCTCGTGTACTCCTTTGTGCGCTGTAGAGATACCTTTTGTACTCCTTTGTACGCTGTAGAGATACCTCGTGTACTCCTTTGTGCGTTCTAGAGATATTTCCTGTACTCCTTTGTGCGCTGTAGAGATACCTTCTGTACTCCTTTGTGCGCTGTAGAGATACCTTCTGTACTCCTTTGTGCGCTGTAGAGATACCTTCTGTACTCCTTTGTGCGCTGTAGAGATACCTTCTGTACTCCTTTGTGCGCTGTAGAGATACCTTCTGTACTCCTTTGTGCGCTGTAGAGATACCTTCTGTACTCCTTTGTGCGCTGTAGAGATACCTTCTGTACTCCTTTGTGCGCTGTAGAGATACCTTCTGTACTCCTTTGTGCGCTGTAGAGATACCTCGTGTACTCCTTTGTACGTTCTAGAGATATTTCCTGTACTCCTTTGTGCGCTGTAGAGATACCTTTTGTACTCCTTTGTGCGCTGTAGAGATACCTTCTGTACTCCTTTGTGCGCTGTAGAGATACCTCGTGTACTCCTTTGTACGTTCTAGAGATATTTCCTGTACTCCTTTGTGCGCTGTAGAGATACCTTCTGTACTCCTTTGTGCGCTGTAGAGATACCTTCTGTACTCCTTTGTGCGCTGTAGAGATACCTTCTGTACTCCTTTGTACGCTGTAGAGATACCTTCTGTACTCCTTTGTACGCTGTAGAGATACCTCGTGTACTCCTTTGTACGTTCTAGAGATATTTCCTGTACTCCTTTGTGCGCTGTAGAGATACCTTCTGTACTCCTTTGTGCGCTGTAGAGATACCTTCTGTACTCCTTTGTGCGCTGTAGAGATACCTTCTGTACTCCTTTGTACGCTGTAGAGATACCTCGTGTACTCCTTTGTACGTTCTAGAGATATTTCCTGTACTCCTCTGTGCGCTGTAGAGATACCTTCTGTACTCCTTTGTGCGCTGTAGAGATACCTTCTGTACTCCTTTAAGCGCTGTAGAGATACCTTCTGTACTCCTTTGTGCGCTGTAGAGATACCTTCTGTACTCCTTTGTGCGCTGTAGAGATACCTTCTGTACTCCTTTGTGCGCTGTAGGGATACCTTCTGTACTCCTTTGTACGCTGTAGAGATACCTCGTGTACTCCTTTGTACGTTCTAGAGATATTTCCTGTACTCCTTTGTGCGCTGTAGAGATACCTTCTGTACTCCTTTGTGCGCTGTAGAGATACCTTCTGTACTCCTTTGTGCGCTGTAGAGATACCTTCTGTACTCCTTTGTGCGCTGTAGAGATACCTTCTGTACTCCTTTGTGCGCTGTAGAGATACCTTCTGTACTCCTTTGTGCGCTGTAGAGATACCTTCTGTACTCCTTTGTGCGCTGTAGAGATACCTCGTGTACTCCTTTGTACGTTCTAGAGATATTTCCTGTACTCCTTTGTGCGCTGTAGAGATACCTTCTGTACTCCTTTGTGCGCTGTAGAGATGCCTTCTGTACTCCTTTGTGCGCTGTAGAGATACCTTCTGTACTCCTTTGTGCGCTGTAGAGATACCTTCTGTACTCCTTTGTACGCTGTAGAGATACCTTCTGTACTCCTTTGTACGCTGTAGAGATACCTCGTGTACTCCTTTGTACGTTCTAGAGATATTTCCTGTACTCCTTTGTGCGCTGTAGAGATACCTTCTGTACTCCTTTGTGCGCTGTAGAGATACCTTCTGTACTCCTTTGTGCGCTGTAAAGATACCTTCTGTACTCCTTTGTGCGCTGTAGAGATACCTCGTGTACTCCTTTGTACGCTGTAGAGATACCTTCTGCACTCCTTTGTACGCTGTAGAGATACCTCGTGTACTCCTTTGTGCGCTGTAGAGATACCTTTTGTACTCCTTTGTACGCTGTAGAGATACCTCGTGTACTCCTTTGTGCGTTCTAGAGATATTTCCTGTACTCCTTTGTGCGCTGTAGAGATACCTTCTGTACTCCTTTGTACGCTGTAGAGATACCTTCTGTACTCCTTTGTGCGCTGTAGAGATACCTTCTGTACTCCTTTGTGCGCTGTAGAGATACCTTCTGTACTCCTTTGTGCGCTGTAGAGATACCTTCTGTACTCCTTTGTGCGCTGTAGAGATACCTTCTGTACTCCTTTGTGCGCTGTAGAGATACCTTCTGTACTCCTTTGTGCGCTGTAGAGATACCTTCTGTACTCCTTTGTGCGCTGTAGAGATACCTCGTGTACTCCTTTGTACGCTGTTGAGATACCTTCTGTACTCCTTTGTGCGCTGTAGAGATACCTTCTGTACTCCTTTGTGCGCTGTAGAGATACCTTCTGTACTCCTTTGTGCGCTGTAGAGATACCTCGTGTACTCCTTTGTACGTTCTAGAGATATTTCCTGTACTCCTTTGTGCGCTGTAAAGATACCTTCTGTACTCCTTTGTGCGCTGTAGAGATACCTTCTGTACTCCTTTGTGCGCTGTAGAGATACCTTCTGTACTCCTTTGTGCGCTGTAGAGATACCTTCTGTACTCCTTTGTGCGCTGTAGAGATACCTTCTGTACTCCTTTGTACGCTGTAGAGATACCTCGTGTACTCCTTTGTACGTTCTAGAGATATTTCCTGTACTCCTTTGTGCGCTGTAGAGATACCTTCTGTACTCCTTTGTGCGCTGTAGAGATACCTTCTGTACTCCTTTGTGCGCTGTAGAGATACCTTCTGTACTCCTTTGTGCGCTGCAGAGATACCTTCTGTACTCCTTTGTGCGCTGTAGAGATACCTCGTGTACTCCTTTGTACGCTGTAGAGATACCTTCTGTACTCCTTTGTGCGCTGTAGAGATATTTTCTGTACTTCTTTGTGCGCTGTAGAGATACCTCGTGAACTCCTTTGTGCGCTGTAGAGATACCTTCTGTACTCCTTTGTGCGCTGTAGAGATGCCTTCTGTACTCCTTTGTACGCTGTAGAGATACCTCGTGTACTCCTTTGTACGTTCTAGAGATATTTCCTGTACTTCTTTGTGCGCTGTAGAGATACCTTCTGTACTCCTTTGTGCGCTGTAGAGATACCTTCTGTACTCCTTTGTGCGCTGTAGAGATACCTTCTGTACTCCTTTGTGCGCTGTAGAGATACCTTCTGTACTCCTTTGTACGCTGTAGAGATACATCGTGTACTCCTTTGTACGTTCTAGAGATATTTCCTGTACTCCTTTGTGCGCTGTAGAGATACCTTCTGTACTCCTTTGTGCGCTGTAGAGATACCTTCTGTACTCCTTTGTGCGCTGTAGAGATACCTTCTGTACTCCTTTGTGCGCTGTAGAGATACCTTCTGTACTCCTTTGTGCTCTGTAGAGATACCTTCTGTACTCCTTTGTACGCTGTAGAGATACCTCGTGTACTCCTTTGTACGTTCTAGAGATATTTCCTGTACTCCTTTGTGCGCTGTAGAGATACCTTCTGTACTCCTTTGTGCGCTGTAGAGATACCTTCTGTACTCCTTTGTGCGCTGTAGAGATACCTTCTGTACTCCTTTGTGCGCTGTAGAGATACCTCGTGTACTCCTTTGTACGCTGTAGAGATACCTTCTGTACTCCTTTTTGCGCTGTAGAGATACCTTCTGTACTCCTTTGTGCGCTGTAGAGATACCTTCTGTACTCCTTTGTGCGCTGTAGAGATACCTTCTGTACTCCTTTGTGCGCTGTAGAGATACCTTCTGTACTCCTTTGTACGCAGTAGAGATACCTCGTGTACTCCTTTGTACGTTCTAGAGATATTTCCTGTACTCCTTTGTGCGCTGTAGAGATACCTTCTCTACTCCTTTGTGCGCTGTAGAGATACCTTCTGTACTCCTTTGTGCGCTGTAGAGATACCTTCTGTACTCCTTTGTGCGCTGTAGAGATACCTACTGTACTCCTTTGTACGCTGTAGAGATACCTTCTGTACTCCTTTGTACGCTGTAAAGATACCTCGTGTACTCCTTTGTACGTTCTAGAGATATTTCCTGTACTCCTTTGTGCGCTGTAGAGATACCTTCTGTACTCCTTTGTCCGCTGTAGAGATACCTTCTGTACTCCTTTGTGCGCTGTAGAGATACCTTCTGTACTCCTTTGTGCGCTGTAGAGATACCTTCTGTACTCCTTTGTGCGCTGTAGAGATACATTCTGTACTCCTTTGTGCGCTGTAGAGATACCTTCTGTACTCCTTTGT
Source organism: Morinoia aosen (assembly GCA_030386875.1). Classification (NCBI taxonomy): domain Eukaryota; kingdom Metazoa; phylum Arthropoda; class Malacostraca; order Amphipoda; family Talitridae; genus Morinoia; species Morinoia aosen. The sequence goes on along the minus strand of JASJYW010000027.1, from coordinate 21,145,781 downwards.
GCGCCGTAGAGATACCTTCTGTACTCCTTTGTACGCTGTAGAGATATTTCCTGTACTCCTTTGTGCGCTGTAGAGATACCTCGTGTACTCCTTTGTACGTTCTAGAGATATTTCCTGTACTCCTTTGTGCGCTGTAGAGATACCTTTTGTACTCCTTTGTGCGCTGTAGAGATACCTTCTGTACTCCTTTGTGCGCTGTAGAGATACCTTCTGTACTCCTTTGTGCGCTGTAGAGACACCTTCTGTACTCCTTTGTGCGCTGTAGAGATACCTTCTGTACTCCTTTGTGCGCTGTAGAGATACCTCGTGTACTCCTTTGTACGTTCTAGAGATATTTCCTGTACTCCTTTGTGCGCTGTAGAGATACCTTCTGTACTCCTTTGTGCGCTGTAGAGATACCTTCTGTACTCCTTTGTGCGCTGTAGAGATACCTCGTGTACTCCTTTGTACGTTCTAGAGATATTTCCTGTACTCCTTTGTGCGCTGTAGAGATACCTTCTGTACTCCTTTGTGCGCTGTAGAGATACCTTCTGTACTCCTTTGTGCGCTGTAGAGATACCTTCTGTACTCCTTTGTACGCTGTAGAGATACCTTCTGTACTCCTTTGTACGCTGTAGAGATACCTCGTGTACTCCTTTGTACGTTCTAGAGATATTTCCTGTACTCCTTTGTGCGCTGTAGAGATACCTTCTGTACTCCTTTGTGCGCTGTAGAGATACCTTCTGTACTCCTTTGTGCGCTGTAGAGATACCTTCTGTACTCCTTTGTACGCTGTAGAGATACCTCGTGTACTCCTTTGTACGTTCTAGAGATATTTCCTGTACTCCTCTGTGCGCTGTAGAGATACCTTCTGTACTCCTTTGTGCGCTGTAGAGATACCTTCTGTACTCCTTTGTGCGCTGTAGAGATACCTTCTGTACTCCTTTGTGCGCTGTAGAGATACCTTCTGTACTCCTTTGTGCGCTGTAGAGATACCTTCTGTACTCCTTTGTGCGCTGTAGAGATACCTTCTGTACTCCTTTGTGCGCTGTAGGGATACCTTCTGTACTCCTTTGTACGCTGTAGAGATACCTCGTGTACTCCTTTGTACGTTCTAGAGATATTTCCTGTACTCTTTTGTGCGCTGTAGAGATACCTTCTGTACTCCTTTGTGCGCTGTAGAGATACCTTCTGTACTCCTTTGTGCGCTGTAGAGATACCTTCTGTACTCCTTTGTGCGCTGTGGAGATACCTTCTGTACTCCTTTGTGCGCTGAAGAGATACCTTCTGTACTCCTTTGTACGCTGTAGAGATACCTCTTGTACTCCTTTGTACGTTCTAGAGATATTTTCTGTACTCCTTTGTGCGCTGTAGAGATACCTTCTGTACTCCTTTGTGCGCTGTGGAGATACCTTCTGTACTCCTTTGTGCGCTGTAGAGATACCTTCTGTACTCCTTTGTACGCTGTAGAGATACCTTCTGTACTCATTTGTGCGCTGTAGAGATACCTTCTGTACTCCTTTGTACGCTGTAGAGATACCTCGTGTACTCCTTTGTACGTTCTAGAGATATTTCCTGTACTCCTTTGTGCGCTGTAGAGATACCTTCTGTACTCCTTTGTGCGCTGTAGAGATACCTTCTGTACTCCTTTGTGCGCTGTAGAGATACCTCGTGTACTCCTTTGTACGCTGTAGAGATACCTGCTGTACTCCTTTGTGCGCTGTAGAGATACCTTCTGTACTCCTTTGTGCGCTGTAAAGATACCTTCTGTACTCCTTTGTGCGCTGTAGAGATACCTTCTGTACTCCTTTGTGCGCTCTAGAGATACCTTCTGTACTCCTTTGTACGCTGTAGAGATACCTCGTGTACTCCTTTGTACGTTCTAGAGATATTTCCTGTACTCCTTTGTGCGCTGTAGAGATACCTTCTGTACTCCTTTGTGCGCTGTAGAGATACCTTCTGTAATCCTTTGTACGCTGTAGAGATACCTCGTGTACTCCTTTGTATGTTCTAGAGATATTTCCTGTACTCCTTTGTGCGCTGTAGAGATACCTTCTGTACTCTTTTGTGCGCTGTAGAGATACCTTCTGTACTCCTTTGTGCGCTGTAGAGATACCTCGTGTACTCCTTTGTACGTTCTAGAGATATTTCCTGTACTCCTTTGTGCGCTGTAGAGATACCTTCTGTACTCCTTTGTGCGCTGTAGAGATACCTTCTGTACTCCTTTGTGCGCTGTAGAGATACCTCGTGTACTCCTTTGTACGTTCTAGAGATATTTCCTGTACTCCTTTGTGCGCTGTAGAGATACCTTCTGTACTCCTTTGTGCGCTGTAGAGATACCTTCTGTACTCCTTGTGCGCTGTAGAGATACCTCGTGTACTCCTTTGTACGTTCTAGAGATATTTCCTGTACTCCTTTGTGCGCTGTAGAGATACCTTCTGTACTCCTTTGTGCGCTCTAGAGATACCTTCTGTACTCCTTTGTACGCTGGAGAGATACCTCGTGTACTCTTTTGTACGTTCTAGAGATATTTCCTGTACTACTTTGTGCGCTGTAGAGATACCTTCTGTACTCCTTTGTGCGCTGTAGAGATACCTTCTGTACTCCTTTGTGCGCTGAAGAGATACCTTCTGTACTCCTTTGTGCGCTGTAGAGATACCTTCTGTACTCCTTTGTACGCTGTAGAGATACCTTCTGTACTCCTTTGTGCGCTTTAGAGATACCTTCTGTACTCCTTTGTACGCTGTAGAGATACCTCGTGTACTCCTTTGTACGTTCTAGAGATATTTCCTGTACTCCTTTGTGCGCTGTAGAGATACCTTCTGTACTCCTTTGTGCGCTGTAGAGATACCTTCTGTACTCCTTTGTGCGCTGTAGAGATACCTCGTGTACTCCTTTGTACGTTCTAGAGATATTTCCTGTACTCCTTTGTGCGCTGTAGAGATACCTTCTGTACTCCTTTGTGCGCTGTAGAGATACCTTCTGTACTCCTTTGTGCGCTGTAGAGATACCTCGTGTACTCCTTTGTACGTTCTAGAGATATTTCCTGTACTCCTTTGTGCGCTGTAGAGATACCTTCTGTACTCCTTTGTGCGCTGTAGAGATACCTTCTGTACTCCTTTGTACGCTGTAGAGATACCTCGTGTACTCCTTTGTACGTTCTAGAGATATTTCCTGTACTCCTTTGTGCGCTGTAGAGATACCTTCTGTACTCCTTTGTGCGCTGTAGAGATACCTTCTGTACTCCTTTGTGCGCTGTAGAGATATCTTCTGTACTCCTTTGTGCGCTGTAGAGATACCTTCTGTACTCCTTTGTACGTTCTAGAGATATTTCCTGTACTCCTTTGTGCGCTGTAGAGATACCTTCTGTACTCCTTTTTACGCTGTAGAGATACCTCGTGTACTCCTTTGTACGTTCTAGAGATATTTCCTGTACTCCTTTGTGCGCTGTAGAGATACCTTCTGTTGTCCTTTGTGCGCTGTAGAGATACCTTCTGTACTCCTTTGTGCGCTGTAGAGATACCTTCTGTACTCCTTTGTACGCTGTAGAGATACCTTCTGTACTCCTTTGTACGCTGTAGAGATACCTCGTGTACTCCTTTGTACGTTCTAGAGATATTTCCTGTACTCCTTTGTGCGCTGTAGAGATACCTTCTGTACTCCTTTGTGCGCTGTAGAGATACCTTCTGTACTCCTTTGTGCGCTGTATAGATACCTTCTGTACTCCTTTGTACGCTGTAGAGATACCTCGTGTACTCCTTTGTACGTTCTAGAGATATTTCCTGTACTCCTTTGTGCGCTGTAGAGATACCTTCTGTACTCCTTTGTACGCTGTAGAGATACCTCGTGTACTCCTTTGTACGTTCTAGAGATATTTTCTGTACTCCTTTGTGCGCTGTAGAGATACCTTCTGTACTCCTTTGTGCGCAGTAGAGATACCTTCTGTACTCCTTTGTGCGCTGTAGAGATACCTCGTGTACTCCTTTGTACGTTTCAGAGATATTTCCTGTACTCCTTTGTGCGCTGTAGAGATACCTTCTGTACTCCTTTGTGCGCTGTAGAGATACCTTCTGTACTCCTTTGTGCGCTGTAGAGATACCTTCTGTACTCCTTTGTGCGCTGTAGAGATAACTTCTGTACTCCTTTATGCGCTGTAGAGATACCTCGTGTACTCCTTTGTACGTTCTAGGGATATTTCCTGTACTCCTTTGTGCGCTGTAGAGATACCTTCTGTACTCCTTTGTACGCTGTAGAGATACCTCGTGTACTCCTTTGTACGTTCTAGAGATATTTCCTGTACTCCTTTGTGCGCTGTAGAGATACCTTCTGTACTCCTTTGTACGCTGTAGAGATACCTCGCGTACTCCTTTGTACGTTCTAGAGATATTTCCTGTACTCCTTTGTGCGCTGTAGAGATACCTTCTGTACTCCTTTGTGCGCTGTAGATACCTTCTGTACTCCTTTGTGCGCTGTAGAGATACCTTCTGTACTCCTTTGTGCGCTGTAGAGATACCTTCTGTACTCCTTTGTACGCTGTAGAGATACCACGTGTACTCCTTTGTACGTTCTAGAGATATTTCCTGGACTCCTTTGTGCGCTGTAGAGATACCTTCTGTACTCCTTTGTGCGCTGTAGAGATACCTTCTGTACTCCTTTGTGCGCTGTAGAGATACCTTCTGTACTCCTTTGTGCGCTGTAGAGATACCTTCTGTACTCCTTTGTGCGCTGTAGAGATACCTTCTGTACTCCTTTGTACGCTGTAGAGATACCTCGTGTACTCCTTTGTACGTTCTAGAGATATTTCCTGTACTCCTTTGTGCGCTGTAGAGGTACCTTCTGTACTCCTTTGTGCGCTGTAGAGATACCTTCTGTACTCTTTTGTGCGCTGTAGAGATACCTTCTGTACTCCTTTGTGCGCTGTAGAGATACCTTCTGTACTCCTTTGTGCGCAGTAGAGATACCTTCTGTACTCCTTTGTGCGATGTAGAGATACCTCGTGTACTCCTTTGTACGTTTCAGAGATATTTCCTGTACTCCTTTGTGCGCTGTAGAGATACCTTCTGCACTCCTTTGTGCGCTGTAGAGATACCTTCTGTACTCCTTTGTGCGCTGTAGAGATACCTTCTGTACTCCTTTGTGCGCTGTAGAGATACCTCGTGTACTCCTTTGTACGCTGTAGAGATACCTGCTGTACTCCTTTGTGCGCTGTAGAGATACCTTCTGTACTCCTTTGTGCGCTGTAAAGATACCTTCTGTACTCCTTTGTGCGCTGTAGAGATACCTTCTGTACTCCTTTGTGCGCTCTAGAGATACCTTCTGTACTCCTTTGTACGCTGTAGAGATACCTCGTGTACTCCTTTGTACGTTCTAGAGATATTTCCTGTACTCCTTTGTGCGCTGTAGAGATACCTTCTGTACTCCTTTGTGCGCTGTAGAGATACCTTCTGTACTCCTTTGTACGCTGTAGAGATACCTCGTGTACTCCTTTGTATGTTCTAGAGATATTTCCTGTACTCCTTTGTGCGCTGTAGAGATACCTTCTGTACTCTTTTGTGCGCTGTAGAGATACCTTCTGTACTCCTTTGTGCGCTGTAGAGATACCTCGTGTACTCCTTTGTACGTTCTAGAGATATTTCCTGTACTCCTTTGTGCGCTGTAGAGATACCTTCTGTACTCCTTTATGCGCTGTAGAGATACCTTCTGTACTCCTTTGTGCGCTGTAGAGATACCTCGTGTACTCCTTTGTACGTTCTAGAGATATTTCCTGTACTCCTTTGTGCGCTGTAGAGATACCTTCTGTACTCCTTTGTGCGCTGTAGAGATACCTTCTGTACTCCTTGTGCGCTGTAGAGATACCTCGTGTACTCCTTTGTACGTTCTAGAGATATTTCCTGTACTCCTTTGTGCGCTGTAGAGATACCTTCTGTACTCCTTTGTGCGCTCTAGAGATACCTTCTGTACTCCTTTGTACGCTGGAGAGATACCTCGTGTACTCCTTTGTACGTTCTAGAGATATTTCCTGTACTACTTTGTGCGCTGTAGAGATACCTTCTGTACTCCTTTGTGCGCTGTAGAGATACCTTCTGTACTCCTTTGTGCGCTGAAGAGATACCTTCTGTACTCCTTTGTGCGCTGTAGAGATACCTTCTGTACTCCTTTGTACGCTGTAGAGATACCTTCTGTACTCCTTTGTGCGCTTTAGAGATACCTTCTGTACTCCTTTGTACGCTGTAGAGATACCTCGTGTACTCCTTTGTACGTTCTAGAGATATTTCCTGTACTCCTTTGTGCGCTGTAGAGATACCTTCTGTACTCCTTTGTGCGCTGTAGAGATACCTTCTGTACTCCTTTGTGCGCTGTAGAGATACCTCGTGTACTCCTTTGTACGTTCTAGAGATATTTCCTGTACTCCTTTTTGCGCTGTAGAGATACCTTCTGTACTCCTTTGTGCGCTGTAGAGATACCTTCTGTACTCCTTTGTGCGCTGTAGAGATACCTCGTGTACTCCTTTGTACGTTCTAGAGATATTTCCTGTACTCCTTTGTGCGCTGTAGAGATACCTTCTGTACTCCTTTGTGCGCTGTAGAGATACCTTCTGTACTCCTTTGTACGCTGTAGAGATACCTCGTGTACTCCTTTGTACGTTCTAGAGATATTTCCTGTACTCCTTTGTGCGCTGTAGAGATACCTTCTGTACTCCTTTGTGCGCTGTAGAGATACCTTCTGTACTCCTTTGTGCGCTGTAGAGATACCTTCTGTACTCCTTTGTGCGCTGTAGAGATACCTTCTGTACTCCTTTGTACGTTCTAGAGATATTTCCTGTACTCCTTTGTGCGCTGTAGAGATACCTTCTGTACTCCTTTTTACGCTGTAGAGATACCTCGTGTACTCCTTTGTACGTTCTAGAGATATTTCCTGTACTCCTTTGTGCGCTGTAGAGATACCTTCTGTACTCCTTTGTGCGCTGTAGAGATACCTTCTGTACTCCTTTGTGCGCTGTAGAGATACCTTCTGTACTCCTTTGTACGCTGTAGAGATACCTTCTGTACTCCTTTGTACGCTGTAGAGATACCTCGTGTACTCCTTTGTACGTTCTAGAGATATTTCCTGTACTCCTTTGTGCGCTGTAGAGATACCTTCTGTACTCCTTTGTGCGCTGTAGAGATACCTTCTGTACTCCTTTGTGCGCTGTATAGATACCTTCTGTACTCCTTTGTACGCTGTAGAGATACCTCGTGTACTCCTTTGTACGTTCTAGAGATATTTCCTGTACTCCTTTGTGCGCTGTAGAGATACCTTCTGTACTCCTTTGTACGCTGTAGAGATACCTCGTGTACTCCTTTGTACGTTCTAGAGATATTTTCTGTACTCCTTTGTGCGCTGTAGAGATACCTTCTGTACTCCTTTGTGCGCAGTAGAGATACCTTCTGTACTCCTTTGTGCGCTGTAGAGATACCTCGTGTACTCCTTTGTACGTTTCAGAGATATTTCCTGTACTCCTTTGTGCGCTGTAGAGATACCTTCTGTACTCCTTTGTGCGCTGTAGAGATACCTTCTGTACTCCTTTGTGCGCTGTAGAGATACCTTCTGTACTCCTTTGTGCGCTGTAGAGATAACTTCTGTACTCCTTTGTGCGCTGTAGAGATACCTCGTGTACTCCTTTGTACGTTCTAGAGATATTTCCTGTACTCCTTTGTGCGCTGTAGAGATACCTTCTGTACTCCTTTGTACGCTGTAGAGATACCTCGTGTACTCCTTTGTACGTTCTAGAGATATTTCCTGTACTCCTTTGTGCGCTGTAGAGATACCTTCTGTACTCCTTTGTACGCTGTAGAGATACCTCGCGTACTCCTTTGTACGTTCTAGAGATATTTCCTGTACTCCTTTGTGCGCTGTAGAGATACCTTCTGTACTCCTTTGTGCGCTGTAGATACCTTCTGTACTCCTTTGTGCGCTGTAGAGATACCTTCTGTACTCCTTTGTGCGCTGTAGAGATACCTTCTGTACTCCTTTGTACGCTGTAGAGATACCACGTGTACTCCTTTGTACGTTCTAGAGATATTTCCTGGACTCCTTTGTGCGCTGTAGAGATACCTTCTGTACTCCTTTGCGCGCTGTAGAGATACCTTCTGTACTCCTTTGTGCGCTGTAGAGATACCTTCTGTACTCCTTTGTGCGCTGTAGAGATACCTTCTGTACTCCTTTGTGCGCTGTAGAGATACCTTCTGTACTCCTTTGTACGCTGTAGAGATACCTCGTGTACTCCTTTGTACGTTCTAGAGATATTTCCTGTACTCCTTTGTGCGCTGTAGAGATACCTTCTGTACTCCTTTGTGCGCTGTAGAGATACCTTCTGTACTCTTTTGTGCGCTGTAGAGATACCTTCTGTACTCCTTTGTGCGCTGTAGAGATACCTTCTGTACTCCTTTGTGCGCAGTAGAGATACCTTCTGTACTTCTTTGTGCGATGTAGAGATACCTCGTGTACTCCTTTGTACGTTTCAGAGATATTTCCTGTACTCCTTTGTGCGCTGTAGAGATACCTTCTGCACTCCTTTGTGCGCTGTAGAGATACCTTCTGTACTCCTTTGTGCGCTGTAGAGATACCTTCTGTACTCCTTTGTGCGCTGTAGAGATACCTTCTGTACTCCTTTGTGCGCTGTAGAGATACCTCGTGTACTCCTTTGTACGTTCTAGAGATATTTCCTGTACTCCTTTGTGCGCTGTAGAGATACCTTCTGTACTCCTTTGTACGCTGTAGAGATACCTCGTGTACTCCTTTGTACGTTCTGGAGATATTTCCTGTACTCCTTTGTGCGCTTTAGAGATACCTTCTGTACTCCTTTGTGCGCTGTAGAGATACCTTCTGTACTCCTTTGTGCGCTGTAGAGATACCTTCTGTACTCTTTTGTGCGCTGTAGAGATACCTTCTGTACTCCTTTGTACGTTCTAGAGATATTTCCTGTACTCCTTTGTGCGCTGTAGAGATACCTCGTGTACTCCTTTGTACGTTCTAGAGATATTTCCTGTACTCCTTTGTGCGCTGTAGAGATACCTTCTGTACTCCTTTGTGCGCTGTATAGATACCTTCTGTACTCCTTTGTGCGCTGTAGAGATACCTTCTGTACTCCTTTGTACGCTGTAGAGATACCTTCTGTACTCCTTTGTACGCTGTAGAGATACCTCGTGTACTCCTTTGTACGTTCTAGAGATATTTCCTGTAATCCTTTGTGCGCTGTAGAGATACCTTCTGTACTCCTTTGTGCGCTGTAGAGATACCTTCTGTACTCCTTTGTGCGCTGTATAGATACCTTCTGTACTCCTTTGTACGCTGTAGAGATACCTCGTGTACTCCTTTGTACGTTCTAGAGATATTTCCTGTACTCCTTTGTGCGCTGTAGAGATACCTTCTGTACTCCTTTGTACGCTGTAGAGATACCTCGTGTACTCCTTTGTACGTTCTAGAGATATTTTCTGTACTCCTTTGTGCGCTGTAGAGATACCTTCTGTACTCCTTTGTGCGCAGTAGAGATACCTTCTGTACTCCTTTGTGCGCTGTAGAGATACCTCGTGTACTCCTTTGTACGTTTCAGAGATATTTCCTGTACTCCTTTGTGCGCTGTAGAGATACCTTCTGTACTCCTTTGTGCGCTGTAGAGATACCTTCTGTACTCCTTTGTGCGCTGTAGAGATACCTTCTTTACTCCTTTGTGCGCTGTAGAGATAACTTCTGTACTCCTTTGTGCGCTGTAGAGATACCTCGTGTACTCCTTTGTACGTTCTAGAGATATTTCCTGTACTCCTTTGTGCGCTGTAGAGATACCTTCTGTACTCCTTTGTACGCTGTAGAGATACCTCGTGTACTCCTTTGTACGTTCTAGAGATATTTCCTGTACTCCTTTGTGCGCTGTAGAGATACCTTCTTTACTCCTTTGTACGCTGTAGAGATACCTCGCGTACTCCTTTGTACGTTCTAGAGATATTTCCTGTACTCCTTTGTGCGCTGTAGAGATACCTTCTGTACTCCTTTGTGCGCTGTAGATACCTTCTGTACTCCTTTGTGCGCTGTAGAGATACCTTCTGTACTCCTTTGTGCGCTGTAGAGATACCTTCTGTACTCCTTTGTACGCTGTAGAGATACCACGTGTACTCCTTTGTACGTTCTAGAGATATTTCCTGGACTCCTTTGTGCGCTGTAGAGATACCTTCTGTACTCCTTTGTGCGCTGTAGAGATACCTTCTGTACTCCTTTGTGCGCTGTAGAGATACCTTCTGTACTCCTTTGTGCGCTGTAGAGATACCTTCTGTACTCCTTTGTGCGCTGTAGAGATACCTTCTGTACTCCTTTGTACGCTGTAGAGATACCTCGTGTACTCCTTTGTACGTTCTAGAGATATTTCCTGTACTCCTTTGTGCGCTGTAGAGATACCTTCTGTACTCCTTTGTGCGCTGTAGAGATACCTTCTGTACTCTTTTGTGCGCTGTAGAGATACCTTCTGTACTCCTTTGTGCGCTGTAGAGATACCTTCTGTACTCCTTTGTGCGCAGTAGAGATACCTTCTGTACTCCTTTGTGCGATGTAGAGATACCTCGTGTACTCCTTTGTACGTTTCAGAGATATTTCCTGTACTCCTTTGTGCGCTGTAGAGATACCTTCTGCACTCCTTTGTGCGCTGTAGAGATACCTTCTGTACTCCTTTGTGCGCTGTAGAGATACCTTCTGTACTCCTTTGTGCGCTGTAGAGATACCTTCTGTACTCCTTTGTGCGCTGTAGAGATACCTCGTGTACTCCTTTGTACGTTCTAGAGATATTTCCTGTACTCCTTTGTGCGCTGTAGAGATACCTTCTGTACTCCTTTGTACGCTGTAGAGATACCTCGTGTACTCCTTTGTACGTTCTGGAGATATTTCCTGTACTCCTTTGTGCGCTGTAGAGATACCTTCTGTACTCCTTTGTGCGCTGTAGAGATACCTTCTGTACTCCTTTGTGCGCTGTAGAGATACCTTCTGTACTCTTTTGTGCGCTGTAGAGATACCTTCTGTACTCCTTTGTACGTTCTAGAGATATTTCCTGTACTCCTTTGTGCGCTGTAGAGATACCTCGTGTACTCCTTTGTACGTTCTAGAGATATTTCCTGTACTCCTTTGTGCGCTGTAGAGATACCTTCTGTACTCCTTTGTGCGCTGTAGATACCTTCTGTACTCCTTTGTACGCTGTAGAGATACCTCGTGTACTCCTTTGTACGTTCTAGAGATATTTCCTGTACTCCTTTGTGCGCTGTAGAGATACCTTCTGTACTCCTTTGTGCGCTGTAGATACCTTCTGTACTCCTTTGTGCGCTGTAGAGATACCTTCTGTACTCCTTTGTGCGCTGTAGAGATACCTTCTGTACTCCTTTGTACGCTGTAGAGATACCACGTGTACTCCTTTGTACGTTCTAGAGATATTTCCTGGACTCCTTTGTGCGCTGTAGAGATACCTTCTGTACTCCTTTGTGCGCTGTAGAGATACCTTCTGTACTCCTTTGTGCGCTGTAGAGATACCTTCTGTACTCCTTTGTGCGCTGTAGAGATACCTTCTGTACTCCTTTGTGCGCTGTAGAGATACCTTCTGTACTCCTTTGTACGCTGTAGAGATACCTCGTGTACTCCTTTGTACGTTCTAGAGATATTTCCTGTACTCCTTTGTGCGCTGTAGAGATACCTTCTGTACTCCTTTGTGCGCTGTAGAGATACCTTCTGTACTCTTTTGTGCGCTGTAGAGATACCTTCTGTACTCCTTTGTGCGCTGTAGAGATACCTTCTGTACTCCTTTGTGCGCTGTAGAGATACCTTCTGTACTCCTTTGTGCGCTCTAAAGATACCTTCTGTACTCCTTTGTACGCTGTAGAGATACCTCGTGTACTCCTTTGCACGTTCTAGAGATATTTCCTGTACTCCTTTGTGCGCTGTAGAGATACCTTCTGTACTCCTTTGTGCGCTGTAGAGATACCTTCTGTACTCCTTTGTGCGCTGTAGAGATACCTTCTGTACTCCTTTGTGCGCTGTAGAGATACCTCGTGTACTCCTTTGTACGCTGTAGAGATACCTTCTGTACTCCTTTGTGCGCTGTAGAGATACCTTCTGTACTCCTTTGTGCGCTGTAGAGATACCTTCTGTACCCCTTTGTGCGCTGTAGAGATACCTTCTGTACTCCTTTGTGCGCTGTAGAGATACCTTCTGTACTCCTTTGTGCGCTGTAGAGATACCTTCTGTACTCCTTTGTGCGCTGTAGAGATACCTTCTGTACTCCTTTGTGCGCTGTAGAGATACCTTCTGTACTCCTTTGTGCGCTGTAGAGATACCTCGTGTACTCCTTTGTACGCTGTAGAGATACCTTCTGTACTCCTTTGTGCGCTGTAGAGATACCTTCTGTACTCCTTTGTGCGCTGTAGAGATACTTCGTGTACTCCTTTGTACGTTCTAGAGATATTTCCTGTACTCCTTTGTGCGCTGTAGAGATACCTTCTGTACTCCTTTCTGCGCTGTAGAGATACCTTCTGTACTCCTTTGTGCGCTGTAGAGATACCTCGTGTACTCCTTTGTACGCTGTAGAGATACCTTCTGTACTCCTTTGTGCGCTGTAGAGATACCTTCTGTACTCCTTTGTGCGCTGTAGAGATACCTTCTGTACTCCTTTGTGCGCTGTAGAGATACCTTCTGTACTCCTTTGTACGCTGTAGAGATACCTCGTGTACTCCTTTGTACGTTCTAGAGATATTTCCTGTACTCCTTTGTGCGCTGTAGAGATACCTTCTGTACTCCTTTGTGCGCTGTAGAGATACCTTCTGTACTCCTTTGTACGCTGTAGAGATACCTTCTGTACTCCTTTGTGCGCTGTAGAGATACCTTCTGTACTCCTTTGTACGCTGTAGAGATACCTCGTGTACTCCTTTGTACGTTCTAGAGATATTTCCTGTACTCCTTTGTGCGCTGTAGAGATACCTTCTGTACTCCTTTGTGCGCTGTAGAGATACCTTCTGTACTCCTTTGTGCGCTGTAGAGATACCTCGTGTACTCCTTTGTACGTTCTAGAGATATTTCCTGTACTCCTTTGTGCGCTGTAGAGATACCTTCTGTACTCCTTTGTGCGCTGTAGAGATACCTTCTGTACTCCTTTGTTCGCTATAGAGATACCTCGTGTACTCCTTTGTACGTTCTAGAGATATTTCCTGTACTCCTTTGTGCGCTGTAGAGATACCTTCTGTACTCCTTTGTGCGCTGTAGAGATACCTTCTGTACTCCTTTGTACGCTGTAGAGATACCTCGTATACTCCTTTGTACGTTCTAGAGATATTTCCTGTACTCCTTTGTGCGCTGTAGAGATACCTTCTGTACTCCTTTGTGCGCTGTAGAGATACCTTCTGTACTCCTTTGTGCGCTGTAGAGATACCTTCTGTACTCCTTTGTGCGCTGTAGAGATACCTTCTGTACTCCTTTGTACGTTCTAGAGATATTTCCTGTACTCCTTTGTGCGCTGTAGATACCTTCTGTACTCCTTTGTGCGCTGTAGAGATACCTTCTGTACTCCTTTGTGCGCTGTAGATACCTTCTGTACTCCTTTGTGCGCTGTAGAGATACCTTCTGTACTCCTTTGTGCGCTGTAGAGATACCTTCTGTACTCCTTTGTACGCTGTAGAGATACCACGTGTACTCCTTTGTACGTTCTAGAGATATTTCCTGGACTCCTTTGTGCGCTGTAGAGATACCTTCTGTACTCCTTTGTGCGCTGTAGAGATACCTTCTGTACTCCTTTGTGCGCTGTAGAGATACCTTCTGTGCTCCTTTGTGCGCTGTAGAGATCCCTTCTGTACTCCTTTGTGCGCTGTAGAGATACCTTCTGTACTCCTTTGTACGCTGTAGAGATACCTCGTGTACTCCTTTGTACGTTCTAGAGATATTTCCTGTACTCCTTTGTGCGCTGTAGAGATACCTTCTGTACTCCTTTGTGCGCTGTAGAGATACCTTCTGTACTCTTTTGTGCGCTGTAGAGATACCTTCTGTACTCCTTTGTGCGCTGTAGAGATACCTTCTGTACTCCTTTGTGCGCTGTAGAGATACCTTCTGTACTCCTTTGTGCGCTGTAGAGATACCTTCTGTACTCCTTTGTACGCTGTAGAGATACCTCGTGTACTCCTTTGTACGTTCTAGAGATATTTCCTGTACTCCTTTGTGCGCTGTAGAGATACCTTCTGTACTCCTTTGTACGCTGTAGAGATACCTTCTGTACTCCTTTGTGCGCTGTAGAGATACCTTCTGTACTCCTTTGTGCGCTGTAGAGATACCTTCTGTACTCCTTTGTGCGCTGTAGAGATACCTTCTGTACTCCTTTGTGCGCTGTAGAGATACCTTCTGTACTCCTTTGTGCGCTGTAGAGATACCTTCTGTACTCCTTTGTGCGCTGTAGAGATACCTTCTGTACTCCTTTGTGCGCTGTAGAGATACCTTCTGTACTCCTTTGTGCGCTGTAGAGATACCTCGTGTACTCCTTTGTACGCTGTAGAGATACCTTCTGTACTCCTTTGTGCGCTGTAGAGATACCTTCTGTACTCCTTTGTGCGCTGTAGAGATACTTCGTGTACTCCTTTGTACGTTCTAGAGATATTTCCTGTACTCCTTTGTGCGCTGTAGAGATACCTTCTGTACTCCTTTCTGCGCTGTAGAGATACCTTCTGTACTCCTTTGTGCGCTGTAGAGATACCTCGTGTTCTCCTTTGTACGCTGTAGAGATACCTTCTGTACTCCTTTGTGCGCTGTAGAGATACCTTCTGTACTCCTTTGTGCGCTGTAGAGATACCTTCTGTACTCCTTTGTGCGCTGTAGAGATACCTTCTGTACTCCTTTGTACGCTGTAGAGATACCTCGTGTACTCCTTTGTACTCGTACGTTCTAGAGACATTTCCTGTACTCCTTTGTGCGCTGTAGAGATACCTTCTGTACTCCTTTGTACGCTGTAGAGATACCTCGTGTACTCCTTTGTACGTTCTAGAGACATTTCCTGTACTCCTTTGTGCGCTGTAGAGATACCTTCTGTACTCCTTTGTGCGCTGTAGAGATACCTTCTGTACTCCTTTGTGCGCTGTAGAGATACCTTCTGTACTCCTTTGTGCGCTGTAGAGATACCTTCTGTACTCCTTTGTACGCTGTAGAGATACCTTCTGTACTCCTTTGTACGCTGTAGAGATACCTCGTGTACTCCTTTGTACGTTCTAGAGATATTTCCTGTACTCCTTTGTGCGCTGTAGAGATACCTTTTGTACTCCTTTGTGCGCTGTAGAGATACCTTCTGTACTCCTTTGTGCGCTGTAGAGATACCTTCTGTACTTCTTTGTACGCTGTAGAGATACCTCGTGTACTCCTTTGTACGTTCTAGAGATATTTCCTGTACTCCTTTGTGCGCTGTAGAGATACCTTCTGTACTCCTTTGTGCGCTGTAGAGATACCTTCTGTACTCCTTTGTACGCTGTAGAGATACCTTCTGTACTCCTTTGTGCGCTGTAGAGATACCTTCTGTACTCCTTTGTACGCTGTAGAGATACCTCGTGTACTCCTTTGTACGTTCTAGAGATATTTCCTGTACTCCTTTGTGCGCTGTCGAGATACCTTCTGTACTCCTTTGTGCGCTGTAGAGATACCTTCTGTACTCCTTTGTGCGCTGTAGAGATACCTCGTGTACTCCTTTGTACGTTCTAGAGATATTTCCTGTACTCCTTTGTGCGCTGTAGAGATACCTTCTGTACTCCTTTGTGCGCTGTAGAGATACCTTCTGTACTCCTTTGTGCGCTGTAGAGATACCTCGTGTACTCCTTTGTACGTTCTAGAGATATTTCCTGTACTCCTATGTGCGCTGTAGAGATACCTTCTGTACTCCTTTGTGCGCTGTAGAGATACCTTCTGTACTCCTTTGTACGCTGTAGAGATACCTCGTGTACTCCTTTGTACGTTCTAGAGATATTTCCTGTACTCCTTTGTGCGCTGTAGAGATACCTTCTGTACTCCTTTGTGCGCTGTAGAGATACCTTCTGTACTCCTTTGTGCGCTGTAGAGATACCTTCTGTACTCCTTTGTGCGCTGTAGAGATACCTTCTGTACTCCTTTGTACGTTCTAGAGATATTTCCTGTACTCCTTTGTGCGCTGTTGAGATACCTTCTGTACTCCTTTTTACGCTGTAGAGATACCTCGTGTACTCCTTTGTACGTTCTAGAGATATTTCCTGTACTCCTTTGTGCGCTGTAGAGATACCTTCTGTACTCCTTTGTACGCTGTAGAGATACCTTCTGTACTCCTTTGTGCGCTGTAGAGATACCTTCTGTACTCCTTTGTGCGCTGTAGAGATACCTTCTGTACTCCTTTGTGCGCTGTAGAGATACCTTCTGTACTCCTTTGTGCGCTGTAGAGATACCTTCTGTACTCCTTTGTGCGCTGTAGAGATACCTTCTGTACTCCTTTGTGCGCTGTAGAGATACCTTCTGTACTCCTTTGTGCGCTGTAGAGATACCTTCTGTACTCCTTTGTGCGCTGTAGAGATACCTCGTGTACTCCTTTGTACGCTGTAGAGATACCTTCTGTACTCCTTTGTGCGCTGTAGAGATACCTTCTGTACTCCTTTGTGCGCTGTAGAGATACTTCGTGTACTCCTTTGTACGTTCTAGAGATATTTCCTGTACTCCTTTGTGCGCTGTAGAGATACCTTCTGTACTCCTTTCTGCGCTGTAGAGATACCTTCTGTACTCCTTTGTGCGCTGTAGAGATACCTCGTGTACTCCTTTGTACGCTGTAGAGATACCTTCTGTACTCCTTTGTGCGCTGTAGAGATACCTTCTGTACTCCTTTGTGCGCTGTAGAGATACCTTCTGTACTCCTTTGTGCGCTGTAGAGATACCTTCTGTACTCCTTTGTACGCTGTAGAGATACCTCGTGTACTCCTTTGTACGTTCTAGAGACATTTCCTGTACTCCTTTGTGCGCTGTAGAGATACCTTCTGTACTCCTTTGTACGCTGTAGAGATACCTCGTGTACTCCTTTGTACGTTCTAGAGACATTTCCTGTACTCCTTTGTGCGCTGTAGAGATACCTTCTGTACTCCTTTGTGCGCTGTAGAGATACCTTCTGTACTCCTTTGTGCGCTGTAGAGATACCTTCTGTACTCCTTTGTGCACTGTAGAGATACCTTCTGTACTCCTTTGTACGCTGTAGAGATACCTTCTGTACTCCTTTGTACGCTGTAGAGATACCTCGTGTACTCCTTTGTACGTTCTAGAGATATTTCCTGTACTCCTTTGTGCGCTGTAGAGATACCTTTTGTACTCCTTTGTGCGCTGTAGAGATACCTTCTGTACTCCTTTGTGCGCTGTAGAGATACCTTCTGTACTTCTTTGTACGCTGTAGAGATACCTCGTGTACTCCTTTGTACGTTCTAGAGATATTTCCTGTACTCCTTTGTGCGCTGTAGAGATACCTTCTGTACTCCTTTGTGCGCTGTAGAGATACCTTCTGTACTCCTTTGTACGCTGTAGAGATACCTTCTGTACTCCTTTGTGCGCTGTAGAGATACCTTCTGTACTCCTTTGTACGCTGTAGAGATACCTCGTGTACTCCTTTGTACGTTCTAGAGATATTTCATGTACTCCTTTGTGCGCTGTCGAGATACCTTCTGTACTCCTTTGTGCGCTGTAGAGATACCTTCTGTACTCCTTTGTGCGCTGTAGAGATACCTCGTGTACTCCTTTGTACGTTCTAGAGATATTTCCTGTACTCCTTTGTGCGCTGTAGAGATACCTTCTGTACTCCTTTGTGCGCTGTAGAGATACCTTCTGTACTCCTTTGTGCGCTGTAGAGATACCTCGTGTACTCCTTTGTACGTTCTAGAGATATTTCCTGTACTCCTATGTGCGCTGTAGAGATACCTTCTGTACTCCTTTGTGCGCTGTAGAGATACCTTCTGTACTCCTTTGTACGCTGTAGAGATACCTCGTGTACTCCTTTGTACGTTCTAGAGATATTTCCTGTACTCCTTTGTGCGCTGTAGAGATACCTTCTGTACTCCTTTGTGCGCTGTAGAGATACCTTCTGTACTCCTTTGTGCGCTGTAGAGATACCTTCTGTACTCCTTTGTGCGCTGTAGAGATACCTTCTGTACTCCTTTGTACGTTCTAGAGATATTTCCTGTACTCCTTTGTGCGCTGTTGAGATACCTTCTGTACTCCTTTTTACGCTGTAGAGATACCTCGTGTACTCCTTTGTACGTTCTAGAGATATTTCCTGTACTCCTTTGTGCGCTGTAGAGATACCTTCTGTACTCCTTTGTGCGCTGTAGAGATACCTTCTGTACTCCTTTGTGCGCTGTAGAGATACCTTCTGTACTCCTTTGTACGCTGTAGAGATACCTTCTGTACTCCTTTGTACGCTGTAGAGATACCTCGTGTACTCCTTTGTACGTTCTAGAGATATTTCCTGTACTCCTTTGTGCGCTGTAGAGATACCTTCTGTACTCCTTTGTGCGCTGTAGAGATACCTTCTGTACTCCTTTGTGCGCTGTAGAGATACCTTCTGTACTCCTTTGTACGCTGTAGAGATACCTCGTGTACTCCTTTGTACGTTCTAGAGATATTTCCTGAACTCCTTTGTGCGCTGTAGAGATACCTTCTGTACTCCTTTGTGCGCTGTAGAGATACCTTCTGTACTCCTTTGTGCACTGTAGAGATACCTTCTGTACTCCTTTGTGCGCTGTAGAGATACCTTCTGTACTCCTTTGTGAGCTGTAGAGATACCTCGTGTACTCCTTTGTACGTTCTAGAGATATTTCCTGTACTTCTTTGTGCGCTGTAGAGATACCTTCTGTACTCCTTTGTACGCTGTAGAGATACCTCGTGTACTCCTTTGTACGTTCTAGAGATATTTTCTGTACTCCTTTGTGCGCTGTAGAGATACCTTCTGTACTCCTTTGTGCGCTGTAGAGATACCTTCTGTACTCCTTTGTGCGCTGTAGAGATACCTCGTGTACTCCTTTGTACGTTTTAGAGATATTTCCTGTACTCCTTTGTGCGCTGTAGAGATACCTTCTGTACTCCTTTGTGCGCTGTAGAGATACCTTCTGTACTCCTTTGTGCGCTGTAGAGATACCTTCTGTACTCCTTTGTGCGCTGTAGAGATACCTTCTGTACTCCTTTGTGCGCTGTAGAGATACCTCGTGTACTCCTTTGTACGCTGTAGAGATACCTTCTGTACTCCTTTGTGCGCTGTAGAGATACCTTCTGTACTCCTTTGTGCGCTGTAGAGATACTTCGTGTACTCCTTTGTACGTTCTAGAGATATTTCCTGTACTCCTTTGTGCGCTGTAGAGATACCTTCTGTACTCCTTTCTGCGCTGTAGTGATACCTTCTGTACTCCTTTGTGCGCTGTAGAGATACCTCGTGTACTCCTTTGTACGCTGTAGAGATACCTTCTGTACTCCTTTGTGCGCTGTAGAGATACCTTCGGTACTCCTTTGTGCGCTGTAGAGATACCTTCTGTACTCCTTTGTGCGCTGTAGAGATACCTTCTGTACTCCTTTGTACGCTGTAGAGATACCTCGTGTACTCCTTTGTACGTTCTAGAGATATTTCCTGTACTCCTTTGTGCGCTGTAGAGATACCTTCTGTACTCCTTTGTGCGCTGTAGAGATACCTTCTGTACTCCTTTGTGCGCTGTAGAGATACCTTCTGTACTCCTTTGTGCGCTGTAGAGATACCTTCTGTACTCCTTTGTACGCTGTAGAGATACCTTCTGTACTCCTTTGTACGCTGTAGAGATACCTCGTGTACTCCTTTGTACGTTCTAGAGATATTTCCTGTACTCCTTTGTGCGCTGTAGAGATACCTTTTGTACTCCTTTGTGCGCTGTAGAGATACCTTCTGTACTCCTTTGTGCGCTGTAGAGATACCTTCTGTACTTCTTTGTACGCTGTAGAGATACCTCGTGTACTCCTTTGTACGTTCTAAAGATATTTCCTGTACTCCTTTGTGCGCTGTAGAGATACCTTCTGTACTCCTTTGTGCGCTGTAGAGATACCTTCTGTACTCCTTTGTGCGCTGTAGAGATACCTTCTGTACTCCTTTGTGCGCTCTAGAGATACCTTCTGTACTCCTTTGTGCGCTGTAGAGACACCTTCTGTACTCCTTTGTGCGCTGTAGAGATACTTTCTGTACTGCTTTGTGCGCTGTAGAGATACCTTCTGTACTCCTTTGTGCGCTGTAGAGATACCTTCTGTACTCCTTTGTGCGCTGTAGAGATACCTCGTGTACTCCTTTGTACGCTGTAGAGATACCTTCTGTACTCCTGTGTGCGCTGTAGAGATACCTTCTGTACTCCTTTGTGCGCTGTAGAGATACCTTCTGTACTCCTTTGTGCGCTGTAGAGATACCTCGTGTACTCCTTTGTACGTTCTAGAGATATTCCCTGTACTTCTTTGTGCGCTGTAGAGATACCTTCTGTACTCCTTTGTGCGCTGTAGAGATACCTTCTGTACTCCTTTGTGCGCTGTAGAGATACCTCGTGTACTCCTTTGTGCGCTGTAGAGATACCTTCTGTACTCCTTTATGCGCTGTAAAGATACCTTCTGTACTCCTTTGTGCGCTGTAGAGATACCTTCTGTACTCCTTTGTACGCTGTAGAGATACCTTCTGTACTCCTTTGTACGCTGTAGAGATACCTCGTGTACTCCTTTGTACGTTCTAGAGATATTTCCTGTACTCCTTTTTGTGCGCTGTAGAGATACCTTCTGTACTCCTTTGTGCGCTGTAGAGATACCTTCTGTACTCCTTTGTGCGCTGTAGAGATACCTTCTGTACTCCTTTGTACGCTGTAGAGATACCTCGTGTACTCCTTTGTACGTTCTAGAGATATTTCCTGTACTTCTTTGTGCGCTGTAGAGATACCTTCTGTACTCCTTTGTGCGCTGTAGAGATACCTTCTGTACTCCTTTGTGCGCTGTAGAGATACCTTCTGTACTCCTTTGTGCGCTGTAGAGATACCTTCTGTACTCCTATGTACGCTGTAGAGATACCTCGTGTACTCCTTTGTACGTTCTAGAGATAATTCCTGTACTCCTTTGTGCGCTGTAGAGATACCTTCTGTACTCCTTTGTGCGCTGTAGAGATACCTTCTGTACTCCTTTGTGCGCTGTAGAGAGACCTTCTGTACTCCTTTGTGCGCTGAAGAGATACCTTCTGTACTCCTTTGTACGCTGTAGAGATACCTCGTGTACCCTTTTGTACGTTCTAGAGATATTTCCTGTACTCCTTTGTGCGCTGTTGAGATACCTTCTGTACTCCTTTGTGCGCTGTAGAGATACCTTCTGTACTCCTTTGTGCGCTGTAGAGATACCTTCTGTACTCCTTTGTGCGCTGTAGAGATACCTCGTGTACTCCTTTGTACGCTGTAGAGATACCTTCTGTACTCCTTTGTGCGCTGTAGAGATACCTTCTGTACTCCTTTGTGCGCTGTAGAGATACCTTCTGTACTCCTTTGTGCGCTGTAGAGATACCTTCTGTACTCCTTTGTGCGCTGTAGAGATACCTTCTGTACTCCTTTGTGCGCTGTAGAGATACCTTCTGTACTCCTTTGTGCGCTGTAGAGATACCTTCTGTACTCCTTTGTACGCTGTAGAGATACCTCGTGTACTCCTTTGTACGTTCTAGAGATATTTCCTGTACTCCTTTGTGCGCTGTAGAGATACCTTCTGTACTCCTTTGTGCGCTGTAGAGATACCTTCTGTACTCCTTTGTACGCTGTAGAGATACCTCGTGTACTCCTTTGTACGTTCTAGAGATATTTCCTGTACTCCTTTGTGCGCTGTCGATATACCTTCTGTACTCCTTTGTGCGCTGTAGAGATACCTTCTGTACTCCTTTGTGCGCTGTAGAGATACCTTCTGTACTCCTTTGTGCGCTGTCGAGATACCTTCTGTACTCCTTTGTGCGCTGTAGAGATACCTTCTGTACTCCTTTGTGCGCTGTAGAGATACCTTCTGTACTCCTTTGTGCGCTGTAGAGATACCTTCTGTACTCCTTTGTGCGCTGTAGAGATACCTTCTGTACTCCTTTGTGCGCTGTAGAGATACCTTCTGTACTCCTTTGTACGCTGTAGAGATACCTCGTGTACTCCTTTGTACGTTCTAGAGATATTTCCTGTACTCCTCTGTGCGCTGTAGAGATACCTTCTGTACTCCTTTGTGCGCTGTAGAGATACCTTCTGTACTCCTTTGTGCGCTGTAGAGATACCTTCTGTACTCCTTTGTACGCTGTAGAGATACCTCGTGTACTCCTTTGTACGTTCTAGAGATATTTCCTGTACTCCTTTGTGCGCTGTAGAGATACCTTCTGTACTCCTTTGTGCGCTGTAGAGATACCTTCTGTACTCCTTTGTGCGCTGTAGAGATACCTTCTGTACTTCTTTGTGCGCTGTAGAGATACCTTCTGTACTCCTTTGTACGCTGTAGAGATACCTTCTGTACTCCTTTGTACGCTGTAGAGATACCTCGTGTACTCCTTTGTACGTTCTAGAGATATTTCCTGTACTCCTTTGTGCGCTGTAAAGATACCTTCTGTACTCCTTTGTGCGCTGTAGGGATACCTTCTGTACTCCTTTGTGCGCTGTAGAGATACCTTCTGTACTCCTTTGTACGCTGTAGAGATACCTCGTGTACTCCTTTGTACGTTCTAGAGATATTTCCTGTACTTCTTTGTGCGCTGTAGAGATACCTTCTGTACTCCTTTGTGCGCTGTAGAGATACCTTCTGTACTCCTTTGTGCGCTGTAGAGATACCTTCTGTACTCCTTTGTGCGCTGTAGAGATACCTTCTGTACTCTTTTGTACGCTGTAGAGATACCTCGTGTACTCCTTTGTACGTTCTAGAGATATTTCCTGTACTCCTTCGTGCGCTGTAGAGATACCTTCAGTACTCCTTTGTGCGCTGTTGAGATACCTTCTGTACTCCTTTGTGCGCTGTAGAGATACCTTCTGTACTCCTTTGTGCGCTGTAGAGATACCTTCTGTACTCCTTTGTACGCTGTAGAGATACCTTCTGTACTCCTTTGTACGCTGTAGAGATACCTCGTGTACTCCTTTGTGCGTTCTAGAGATATTTCCTGTACTCCTTTGTGCGCTGTAGAGATACCTTCTGTACTCCTTTGTGCGCTGTAGAGATACCTTCTGTACTCCTTTGTGCGCTGTAGAGATACCTTCTGTACTCCTTTGTGCGCTGTAGAGATACCTTCTGTACTCCTTTGTACGCTGTAGAGATACCTTCTGTACTCCTTTGTACGCTGTAGAGATACCTCGTGTACTCCTTTGTACGTTCTAGAGATATTTCCTGTACTCCTTTGTGCGCTGTAGAGATACCTTTTGTACTCCTTTGTGCGCTGTAGAGATACCTTCTGTACTCCTTTGTGCGCTGTAGAGATACCTTCTGTACTTCTTTGTATGCTGTAGAGATACCTCGTGTACTCCTTTGTACGTTCTAGAGATATTTCCTGTACTCCTTTGTGCGCTGTAGAGATACCTTCTGTACTCCTTTGTGCGCTGTAGAGATACCTTCTGTACTCCTTTGTACGCTGTAGAGATACCTTCTGTACTCCTTTGTGCGCTGTAGAGATACCTTCTGTACTCCTTTGTACGCTGTAGAGATACCTCGTGTACTCCTTTGTACGTTCTAGAGATATTTCCTGTACTCCTTTGTGCGCTGTAGAGATACCTTCTGTACTCCTTTGTGCGCTGTAGAGATACCTTCTGTACTCCTTTGTGCGCTGTAGAGATACCTCGTGTACTCCTTTGTACGTTCTAGAGATATTTCCTGTACTCCTTTGTGCGCTGTAGAGATACCTTCTGTACTCCTTTGTGCGCTGTAGAGATACCTTCTGTACTCCTTTGTGCGCTGTAGAGATACCTCGTGTACTCCTTTGTACGTTCTAGAGATATTTCCTGTACTCCTTTGTGCGCTGTAGAGATACCTTCTGTACTCCTTTGTGCGCTGTAGAGATACCTTCTGTACTCCTTTGTACGCTGTAGAGATACCTCGTGTACTCCTTTGTACGTTCTAGAGATATTTCCTGTACTCCTTTGTGCGCTGTAGAGATACCTTCTGTACTCCTTTGTGCGCTGTAGAGATACCTTCTGTACTCCTTTGTGCGCTGTAGAGATACCTTCTGTACTCCTTTGTGCGCTGTAGGGATACCTTCTGTACTCCTTTGTACGTTCTAGAGATATTTCCTGTACTCCTTTGTGCGCTGTAGATACCTTCTGTACTCCTTTGTGCGCTGTAGAGATACCTTCTGTACTCCTTTGTGCGCTGTAGATACCTTCTGTACTCCTTTGTGCGCTGTAGAGATACCTTCTGTACTCCTTTGTGCGCTGTAGAGATACCTTCTGTACTCCTTTGTACGCTGTAGAGATACCTCGTGTACTCCTTTGTACGTTCTAGAGATATTTCCTGTACTCCTTTGTGCGCTGTAGAGATACCTTCTGTACTCCTTTGTGCGCTGTAGAGATACCTTCTGTACTCCTTTGTGCGCTGTAGAGATACCTTCTGTACTCCTTTGTGCGCTGTAGAGATACCTTCTGTACTCCTTTGTACGTTCTAGAGATATTTCCTGTACTCCTTTGTGCGCTGTAGAGATACCTTCTGTACTCCTTTTTACGCTGCAGAGATACCTCGTGTACTCCTTTGTACGTTCTAGAGATATTTCCTGTACTCCTTTGTGCGCTGTAGAGATACCTTCTGTACTCCTTTGTGCGCTGTAGAGATACCTTCTGTACTCCTTTGTGCGCTGTAGAGATACCTTCTGTACTCCTTTGTACGCTGTAGAGATACCTTCTGTACTCCTTTGTACGCTGTAGAGATACCTCGTGTACTCCTTTGTACGTTCTAGAGATATTTCCTGTACTCCTTTGTGCGCTGTAGAGAAACCTTCTGTACTCCTTTGTGCGCTGTAGAGATACCTTCTGTACTCCTTTGTGCGCTGTAGAGATACCTTCTGTACTCCTTTGTACGCTGTAGAGATACCTCGTGTACTCCTTTGTACGTTCTAGAGTATTTCCTGAACTCCTTTGTGCGCTGTAGAGATACCTTCTGTACTCCTTTGTGCGCTGTAGAGATACCTTCTGTACTCCTTTGTGCGCTGTAGAGATACCTTCTGTACTCCTTTGTGCGCTGTAGAGATACCTTCTGTACTCCTTTGTGAGCTGTAGAGATACCTCGTGTACTCCTTTGTACGTTCTAGAGATGTTTCCTGTACTCCTTTGTGCGCTGTAGAGATACCTTCTGTACCCCTTTGTACGCTGTAGAGATTCCTCGTGTACTCCTTTGTACGTTCTAGAGATATTTTCTGTACTCCTTTGTGCGCTGTAGAGATACCTTCTGTACTCCTTTGTGCGCTGTAGAGATACCTTCTGTACTCCTTTGTGCGCTGTAGAGATACCTCGTGTACTCCTTTGTACGTTTTAGAGATATTTCCTGTACTCCTTTGTGCGCTGTAGAGATACCTTCTGGACTCCTTTGTGCGCTGTAGAGATACCTTCTGTACTCCTTTGTGCGCTGTAGAGATACCTTCTGTACTCCTTTGTGCGCTGTAGAGATACCTTCTGTACTCCTTTGTGCGCTGTAGAGATACCTCGTGTACTCCTTTGTACGCTGTAGAGATACCTTCTGTACTCCTTTGTGCGCTGTAGAGATACCTTCCGTACTCCTTTGTGCGCTGTAGAGATACTTCGTGTACTCCTTTGTACGTTCTAGAGATATTTCCTGTACTCCTTTGTGCGCTGTAGAGATACCTTCTGTACTCCTTTCTGCGCTGTAGTGATACCTTCTGTACTCCTTTGTGCGCTGTAGAGATACCTTCTGTACTCCTTTGTGCGCTGTAGAGATACCTTCTGTACTCTTTTGTACGCTGTAGAGATACCTCGTGTACTCCTTTGTACGTTCTAGAGATATTTCCTGTACTCCTTCGTGCGCTGTAGAGATACCTTCAGTACTCCTTTGTGCGCTGTAGAGATACCTTCTGTACTCCTTTGTGCGCTGTAGAGATACCTTCTGTACTCCTTTGTGCGCTGTAGAGATACCTTCTGTACTCCTTTGTACGCTGTAGAGATACCTTCTGTACTCCTTTGTACGCTGTAGAGATACCTCGTGTACTCCTTTGTGCGTTCTAGAGATATTTCCTGTACTCCTTTGTGCGCTGTAGAGATACCTTCTGTACTCCTTTGTGCGCTGTAGAGATACCTTCTGTACTCCTTTGTGCGCTGTAGAGATACCTTCTGTACTCCTTTGTGCGCTGTAGAGATACCTTCTGTACTCCTTTGTACGCTGTAGAGATACCTTCTGTACTCCTTTGTACGCTGTAGAGATACCTCGTGTACTCCTTTGTACGTTCTAGAGATATTTCCTGTACTCCTTTGTGCGCTGTAGAGATACCTTTTGTACTCCTTTGTGCGCTGTAGAGATACCTTCTGTACTCCTTTGTGCGCTGTAGAGATACCTTCTGTACTTCTTTGTATGCTGTAGAGATACCTCGTGTACTCCTTTGTACGTTCTAGAGATATTTCCTGTACTCCTTTGTGCGCTGTAGAGATACCTTCTGTACTCCTTTGTGCGCTGTAGAGATACCTTCTGTACTCCTTTGTACGCTGTAGAGATACCTTCTGTACTCCTTTGTGCGCTGTAGAGATACCTTCTGTACTCCTTTGTACGCTGTAGAGATACCTCGTGTACTCCTTTGTACGTTCTAGAGATATTTCCTGTACTCCTTTGTGCGCTGTAGAGATACCTTCTGTACTCCTTTGTGCGCTGTAGAGATACCTTCTGTACTCCTTTGTGCGCTGTAGAGATACCTCGTGTACTCCTTTGTACGTTCTAGAGATATTTCCTGTACTCCTTTGTGCGCTGTAGAGATACCTTCTGTACTCCTTTGTGCGCTGTAGAGATACCTTCTGTACTCCTTTGTGCGCTGTAGAGATACCTCGTGTACTCCTTTGTGCGCTGTAGATACCTTCTGTACTCCTTTGTGCGCTGTAGAGATACCTTCTGTACTCCTTTGTGCGCTGTAGAGATACCTTCTGTACTCCTTTGTGCGCTGTAGGGATACCTTCTGTACTCCTTTGTACGTTCTAGAGATATTTCCTGTACTCCTTTGTGCGCTGTAGATACCTTCTGTACTCCTTTGTGCGCTGTAGAGATACCTTCTGTACTCCTTTGTGCGCTGTAGATACCTTCTGTACTCCTTTGTGCGCTGTAGAGATACCTTCTGTACTCCTTTGTGCGCTGTAGAGATACCTTCTGTACTCCTTTGTACGCTGTAGAGATACCTCGTGTACTCCTTTGTACGTTCTAGAGATATTTCCTGTACTCCTTTGTGCGCTGTAGAGATACCTTCTGTACTCCTTTGTGCGCTGTAGAGATACCTTCTGTACTCCTTTGTGCGCTGTAGAGATACCTTCTGTACTCCTTTGTGCGCTGTAGAGATACCTTCTGTACTCCTTTGTACGTTCTAGAGATATTTCCTGTACTCCTTTGTGCGCTGTAGAGATACCTTCTGTACTCCTTTTTACGCTGCAGAGATACCTCGTGTACTCCTTTGTACGTTCTAGAGATATTTCCTGTACTCCTTTGTGCGCTGTAGAGATACCTTCTGTACTCCTTTGTGCGCTGTAGAGATACCTTCTGTACTCCTTTGTGCGCTGTAGAGATACCTTCTGTACTCCTTTGTACGCTGTAGAGATACCTTCTGTACTCCTTTGTACGCTGTAGAGATACCTCGTGTACTCCTTTGTACGTTCTAGAGATATTTCCTGTACTCCTTTGTGCGCTGTAGAGAAACCTTCTGTACTCCTTTGTGCGCTGTAGAGATACCTTCTGTACTCCTTTGTGCGCTGTAGAGATACCTTCTGTACTCCTTTGTACGCTGTAGAGATACCTCGTGTACTCCTTTGTACGTTCTAGAGTATTTCCTGAACTCCTTTGTGCGCTGTAGAGATACCTTCTGTACTCCTTTGTGCGCTGTAGAGATACCTTCTGTACTCCTTTGTGCGCTGTAGAGATACCTTCTGTACTCCTTTGTGCGCTGTAGAGATACCTTCTGTACTCCTTTGTGAGCTGTAGAGATACCTCGTGTACTCCTTTGTACGTTCTAGAGATGTTTCCTGTACTCCTTTGTGCGCTGTAGAGATACCTTCTGTACCCCTTTGTACGCTGTAGAGATTCCTCGTGTACTCCTTTGTACGTTCTAGAGATATTTTCTGTACTCCTTTGTGCGCTGTAGAGATACCTTCTGTACTCCTTTGTGCGCTGTAGAGATACCTTCTGTACTCCTTTGTGCGCTGTAGAGATACCTCGTGTACTCCTTTGTACGTTTTAGAGATATTTCCTGTACTCCTTTGTGCGCTGTAGAGATACCTTCTGGACTCCTTTGTGCGCTGTAGAGATACCTTCTGTACTCCTTTGTGCGCTGTAGAGATACCTTCTGTACTCCTTTGTGCGCTGTAGAGATACCTTCTGTACTCCTTTGTGCGCTGTAGAGATACCTCGTGTACTCCTTTGTACGCTGTAGAGATACCTTCTGTACTCCTTTGTGCGCTGTAGAGATACCTTCCGTACTCCTTTGTGCGCTGTAGAGATACTTCGTGTACTCCTTTGTACGTTCTAGAGATATTTCCTGTACTCCTTTGTGCGCTGTAGAGATACCTTCTGTACTCCTTTCTGCGCTGTAGTGATACCTTCTGTACTCCTTTGTGCGCTGTAGAGATACCTTCTGTACTCCTTTGTGCGCTGTAGAGATACCTTCTGTACTCTTTTGTACGCTGTAGAGATACCTCGTGTACTCCTTTGTACGTTCTAGAGATATTTCCTGTACTCCTTCGTGCGCTGTAGAGATACCTTCAGTACTCCTTTGTGCGCTGTAGAGATACCTTCTGTACTCCTTTGTGCGCTGTAGAGATACCTTCTGTACTCCTTTGTGCGCTGTAGAGATACCTTCTGTACTCCTTTGTACGCTGTAGAGATACCTTCTGTACTCCTTTGTACGCTGTAGAGATACCTCGTGTACTCCTTTGTGCGTTCTAGAGATATTTCCTGTACTCCTTTGTGCGCTGTAGAGATACCTTCTGTACTCCTTTGTGCGCTGTAGAGATACCTTCTGTACTCCTTTGTGCGCTGTAGAGATACCTTCTGTACTCCTTTGTGCGCTGTAGAGATACCTTCTGTACTCCTTTGTACGCTGTAGAGATACCTTCTGTACTCCTTTGTACGCTGTAGAGATACCTCGTGTACTCCTTTGTACGTTCTAGAGATATTTCCTGTACTCCTTTGTGCGCTGTAGAGATACCTTTTGTACTCCTTTGTGCGCTGTAGAGATACCTTCTGTACTCCTTTGTGCGCTGTAGAGATACCTTCTGTACTTCTTTGTATGCTGTAGAGATACCTCGTGTACTCCTTTGTACGTTCTAGAGATATTTCCTGTACTCCTTTGTGCGCTGTAGAGATACCTTCTGTACTCCTTTGTGCGCTGTAGAGATACCTTCTGTACTCCTTTGTACGCTGTAGAGATACCTTCTGTACTCCTTTGTGCGCTGTAGAGATACCTTCTGTACTCCTTTGTACGCTGTAGAGATACCTCGTGTACTCCTTTGTACGTTCTAGAGATATTTCCTGTACTCCTTTGTGCGCTGTAGAGATACCTTCTGTACTCCTTTGTGCGCTGTAGAGATACCTTCTGTACTCCTTTGTGCGCTGTAGAGATACCTCGTGTACTCCTTTGTACGTTCTAGAGATATTTCCTGTACTCCTTTGTGCGCTGTAGAGATACCTTCTGTACTCCTTTGTGCGCTGTAGAGATACCTTCTGTACTCCTTTGTGCGCTGTAGAGATACCTCGTGTACTCCTTTGTACGTTCTAGAGATATTTCCTGTACTCCTTTGTGCGCTGTAGAGATACCTTCTGTACTCCTTTGTGCGCTGTAGAGATACCTTCTGTACTCCTTTGTACGCTGTAGAGATACCTCGTGTACTCCTTTGTACGTTCTAGAGATATTTCCTGTACTCCTTTGTGCGCTGTAGAGATACCTTCTGTACTCCTTTGTGCGCTGTAGAGATACCTTCTGTACTCCTTTGTGCGCTGTAGAGATACCTTCTGTACTCCTTTGTGCGCTGTAGGGATACCTTCTGTACTCCTTTGTACGTTCTAGAGATATTTCCTGTACTCCTTTGTGCGCTGTAGATACCTTCTGTACTCCTTTGTGCGCTGTAGAGATACCTTCTGTACTCCTTTGTGCGCTGTAGATACCTTCTGTACTCCTTTGTGCGCTGTAGAGATACCTTCTGTACTCCTTTGTGCGCTGTAGAGATACCTTCTGTACTCCTTTGTACGCTGTAGAGATACCTCGTGTACTCCTTTGTACGTTCTAGAGATATTTCCTGTACTCCTTTGTGCGCTGTAGAGATACCTTCTGTACTCCTTTGTGCGCTGTAGAGATACCTTCTGTACTCCTTTGTGCGCTGTAGAGATACCTTCTGTACTCCTTTGTGCGCTGTAGAGATACCTTCTGTACTCCTTTGTACGTTCTAGAGATATTTCCTGTACTCCTTTGTGCGCTGTAGAGATACCTTCTGTACTCCTTTTTACGCTGCAGAGATACCTCGTGTACTCCTTTGTACGTTCTAGAGATATTTCCTGTACTCCTTTGTGCGCTGTAGAGATACCTTCTGTACTCCTTTGTGCGCTGTAGAGATACCTTCTGTACTCCTTTGTGCGCTGTAGAGATACCTTCTGTACTCCTTTGTACGCTGTAGAGATACCTTCTGTACTCCTTTGTACGCTGTAGAGATACCTCGTGTACTCCTTTGTACGTTCTAGAGATATTTCCTGTACTCCTTTGTGCGCTGTAGAGAAACCTTCTGTACTCCTTTGTGCGCTGTAGAGATACCTTCTGTACTCCTTTGTGCGCTGTAGAGATACCTTCTGTACTCCTTTGTACGCTGTAGAGATACCTCGTGTACTCCTTTGTACGTTCTAGAGTATTTCCTGAACTCCTTTGTGCGCTGTAGAGATACCTTCTGTACTCCTTTGTGCGCTGTAGAGATACCTTCTGTACTCCTTTGTGCGCTGTAGAGATACCTTCTGTACTCCTTTGTGCGCTGTAGAGATACCTTCTGTACTCCTTTGTGAGCTGTAGA
Source organism: Morinoia aosen (assembly GCA_030386875.1). Lineage (NCBI taxonomy): Eukaryota > Metazoa > Arthropoda > Malacostraca > Amphipoda > Talitridae > Morinoia > Morinoia aosen. Next base: position 21,114,564 of record JASJYW010000027.1, on the reverse strand, counting down.
GATACCTCGTGTACTCCTTTGTACGTTCTAGAGATATTTCCTGTACTCCTTTGTGCGCTGTAGAGATACCTTCTGTACCCCTTTGTACGCTGTAGAGATTCCTCGTGTACTCCTTTGTACGTTCTAGAGATATTTTCTGTACTCCTTTGTGCGCTGTAGAGATACCTTCTGTACTCCTTTGTGCGCTGTAGAGATACCTTCTGTACTCCTTTGTGCGCTGTAGAGATACCTCGTGTACTCCTTTGTACGTTTTAGAGATATTTCCTGTACTCCTTTGTGCGCTGTAGAGATACCTTCTGTACTCCTTTGTGCGCTGTAGAGATACCTTCTGTACTCCTTTGTGCGCTGTAGAGATACCTTCTGTACTCCTTTGTGCGCTGTAGAGATACCTTCTGTACTCCTTTGTGCGCTGTAGAGATACCTCGTGTACTCCTTTGTACGCTGTAGAGATACCTTCTGTACTCCTTTGTGCGCTGTAGAGATACCTTCCGTACTCCTTTGTGCGCTGTAGAGATACTTCGTGTACTCCTTTGTACGTTCTAGAGATATTTCCTGTACTCCTTTGTGCGCTGTAGAGATACCTTCTGTACTCCTTTCTGCGCTGTAGTGATACCTTCTGTACTCCTTTGTGCGCTGTAGAGATACCTCGCGTACTCCTTTGTACGCTGTAGAGATACCTTCTGTACTCCTTTGTGCGCTGTAGAGATACCTTCTGTACTCCTTTGTGCGCTGTAGAGATACCTTCTGTACTCCTTTGTGCGCTGTAGAGATACCTTCTGTACTCCATTGTACGCTGTAGAGATACCTCGTGTACTCCTTTGTACGTTCTAGAGATATTTCCTGTACTCCTTTGTGCGCTGTAGAGATACCTTCTGTACTCCTTTGTGCGCTGTAGAGATACCTTCTGTACTCCTTTGTGCGCTGTAGAGATACCTTCTGTACTCCTTTGTGCGCTGTAGAGATACCTTCTGTACTCCTTTGTACGCTGTAGAGATACCTTCTGTACTCCTTTGTACGCTGTAGAGATACCTCGTGTACTCCTTTGTACGTTCTAGAGATATTTCCTGTACTCCTTTGTGCGCTGTAGAGATACCTTTTGTACTCCTTTGTGCGCTGTAGAGATACCTTCTGTACTCCTTTGTGCGCTGTAGAGATACCTTCTGTACTTCTTTGTACGCTGTAGAGATACCTCGTGTACTCCTTTGTACGTTCTAAAGATATTTCCTGTACTCCTTTGTGCGCTGTAGAGATACCTTCTGTACTCCTTTGTGCGCTGTAGAGATACCTTCTGTACTCCTTTGTGCGCTGTAGAGATACCTTCTGTACTCCTTTGTGCGCTCTAGAGATACCTTCTGTACTCCTTTGTGCGCTGTAGAGACACCTTCTGTACTCCTTTGTGCGCTGTAGAGATACTTTCTGTACTGCTTTGTGCGCTGTAGAGATACCTTCTGTACTCCTTTGTGCGCTGTAGAGATACCTTCTGTACTCCTTTGTGCGCTGTAGAGATACCTCGTGTACTCCTTTGTACGCTGTAGAGATACCTTCTGTACTCCTGTGTGCGCTGTAGAGATACCTTCTGTACTCCTTTGTGCGCTGTAGAGATACCTTCTGTACTCCTTTGTGCGCTGTAGAGATACCTCGTGTACTCCTTTGTACGTTCTATAGATATTCCCTGTACTTCTTTGTGCGCTGTAGAGATACCTTCTGTACTCCTTTGTGCGCTGTAGAGATACCTTCTGTACTCCTTTGTGCGCTGTAGAGATACCTCGTGTACTCCTTTGTACGCTGTAGAGATACCTTCTGTACTCCTTTGTGCGCTGTAGAGATACCTTCTGTACTCCTTTGTGCGCTGTAGAGATATCTTCTGTACTCCTTTGTGCGCTGTAGAGATACCTTCTGTACTCCTTTGTACGCTGTAGAGATACCTCGTGTACTCCTTTGTACGTTCTAGAGATATTTCCTGTACTCCTTTGTGCGCTGTAGAGATACCTTCTGTACTCCTTTGTGCGCTGTAGAGATACCTTCTGTACTCCTTTATGCGCTGTAGAGATACCTTCTGTACTCCTTTGTGCGCTGTAGAGATACCTTCTGTACTCCTTTGTACGCTGTAGAGATACCTTCTGTACTCCTTTGTACGCTGTAGAGATACCTCGTGTACTCCTTTGTACGTTCTAGAGATATTTCCTGTACTCCTTTGTGCGCTGTAGAGATACCTTCTGTACTCCTTTGTGCGCTGTAGAGATACCTTCTGTACTCCTTTGTGCGCTGTAGAGATACCTTCTGTACTCCTTTGTACGCTGTAGAGATACCTCGTGTACTCCTTTGTACGTTCTAGAGATATTTCCTGTACTTCTTTGTGCGCTGTAGAGATACCTTCTGTACTCCTTTGTGCGCTGTAGAGATACCTTCTGTACTCCTTTGTGCGCTGTAGGGATACCTTCTGTACTCCTTTGTACGTTCTAGAGATATTTCCTGTACTCCTTTGTGCGCTGTAGATACCTTCTGTACTCCTTTGTGCGCTGTAGAGATACCTTCTGTACTCCTTTGTGCGCTGTAGATACCTTCTGTACTCCTTTGTGCGCTGTAGAGATACCTTCTGTACTCCTTTGTGCGCTGTAGAGATACCTTCTGTACTCCTTTGTACGCTGTAGAGATACCTCGTGTACTCCTTTGTACGTTCTAGAGATATTTCCTGTACTCCTTTGTGCGCTGTAGAGATACCTTCTGTACTCCTTTGTGCGCTGTAGAGATACCTTCTGTACTCCTTTGTGCGCTGTAGAGATACCTTCTGTACTCCTTTGTGCGCTGTAGAGATACCTTCTGTACTCCTTTGTACGTTCTAGAGATATTTCCTGTACTCCTTTGTGCGCTGTAGAGATACCTTCTGTGCTCCTTTTTACGCTGCAGAGATACCTCGTGTACTCCTTTGTACGTTCTAGAGATATTTCCTGTACTCCTTTGTGCGCTGTAGAGATACCTTCTGTACTCCTTTTTGCGCTGTAGAGATACCTTCTGTACTCCTTTGTGCGCTGTAGAGATACCTTCTGTACTCCTTTGTACGCTGTAGAGATACCTTCTGTACTCCTTTGTACGCTGTAGAGATACCTCGTGTACTCCTTTGTACGTTCTAGAGATATTTCCTGTACTCCTTTGTGCGCTGTAGAGAAACCTTCTGTACTCCTTTGTGCGCTGTAGAGATACCTTCTGTACTCCTTTGTGCGCTGTAGAGATACCTTCTGTACTCCTTTGTACGCTGTAGAGATACCTCGTGTACTCCTTTGTACGTTCTAGAGTATTTCCTGAACTCCTTTGTGCGCTGTAGAGATACCTTCTGTACTCCTTTGTGCGCTGTAGAGATACCTTCTGTACTCCTTTGTGCGCTGTAGAGATACCTTCTGTACTCCTTTGTGCGCTGTAGAGATACCTTCTGTACTCCTTTGTGAGCTGTAGAGATACCTCGTGTACTCCTTTGTACGTTCTAGAGATATTTCCTGTACTCCTTTGTGCGCTGTAGAGATACCTTCTGTACCCCTTTGTACGCTGTAGAGATTCCTCGTGTACTCCTTTGTACGTTCTAGAGATATTTTCTGTACTCCTTTGTGCGCTGTAGAGATACCTTCTGTACTCCTTTGTGCGCTGTAGAGATACCTTCTGTACTCCTTTGTGCGCTGTAGAGATACCTCGTGTACTCCTTTGTACGTTTTAGAGATATTTCCTGTACTCCTTTGTGCGCTGTAGAGATACCTTCTGTACTCCTTTGTGCGCTGTAGAGATACCTTCTGTACTCCTTTGTGCGCTGTAGAGATACCTTCTGTACTCCTTTGTGCGCTGTAGAGATACCTTCTGTACTCCTTTGTGCGCTGTAGAGATACCTCGTGTACTCCTTTGTACGCTGTAGAGATACCTTCTGTACTCCTTTGTGCGCTGTAGAGATACCTTCCGTACTCCTTTGTGCGCTGTAGAGATACTTCGTGTACTCCTTTGTACGTTCTAGAGATATTTCCTGTACTCCTTTGTGCGCTGTAGAGATACCTTCTGTACTCCTTTCTGCGCTGTAGTGATACCTTCTGTACTCCTTTGTGCGCTGTAGAGATACCTCGCGTACTCCTTTGTACGCTGTAGAGATACCTTCTGTACTCCTTTGTGCGCTGTAGAGATACCTTCTGTACTCCTTTGTGCGCTGTAGAGATACCTTCTGTACTCCTTTGTGCGCTGTAGAGATACCTTCTGTACTCCATTGTACGCTGTAGAGATACCTCGTGTACTCCTTTGTACGTTCTAGAGATATTTCCTGTACTCCTTTGTGCGCTGTAGAGATACCTTCTGTACTCCTTTGTGCGCTGTAGAGATACCTTCTGTACTCCTTTGTGCGCTGTAGAGATACCTTCTGTACTCCTTTGTGCGCTGTAGAGATACCTTCTGTACTCCTTTGTACGCTGTAGAGATACCTTCTGTACTCCTTTGTACGCTGTAGAGATACCTCGTGTACTCCTTTGTACGTTCTAGAGATATTTCCTGTACTCCTTTGTGCGCTGTAGAGATACCTTTTGTACTCCTTTGTGCGCTGTAGAGATACCTTCTGTACTCCTTTGTGCGCTGTAGAGATACCTTCTGTACTTCTTTGTACGCTGTAGAGATACCTCGTGTACTCCTTTGTACGTTCTAAAGATATTTCCTGTACTCCTTTGTGCGCTGTAGAGATACCTTCTGTACTCCTTTGTGCGCTGTAGAGATACCTTCTGTACTCCTTTGTGCGCTGTAGAGATACCTTCTGTACTCCTTTGTGCGCTCTAGAGATACCTTCTGTACTCCTTTGTGCGCTGTAGAGACACCTTCTGTACTCCTTTGTGCGCTGTAGAGATACTTTCTGTACTGCTTTGTGCGCTGTAGAGATACCTTCTGTACTCCTTTGTGCGCTGTAGAGATACCTTCTGTACTCCTTTGTGCGCTGTAGAGATACCTCGTGTACTCCTTTGTACGCTGTAGAGATACCTTCTGTACTCCTGTGTGCGCTGTAGAGATACCTTCTGTACTCCTTTGTGCGCTGTAGAGATACCTTCTGTACTCCTTTGTGCGCTGTAGAGATACCTCGTGTACTCCTTTGTACGTTCTATAGATATTCCCTGTACTTCTTTGTGCGCTGTAGAGATACCTTCTGTACTCCTTTGTGCGCTGTAGAGATACCTTCTGTACTCCTTTGTGCGCTGTAGAGATACCTCGTGTACTCCTTTGTACGCTGTAGAGATACCTTCTGTACTCCTTTGTGCGCTGTAGAGATACCTTCTGTACTCCTTTGTGCGCTGTAGAGATACCTTCTGTACTCCTTTGTGCGCTGTAGAGATACCTTCTGTACTCCTTTGTACGCTGTAGAGATACCTCGTGTACTCCTTTGTACGTTCTAGAGATATTTCCTGTACTCCTTTGTGCGCTGTAGAGATACCTTCTGTACTCCTTTGTGCGCTGTAGAGATACCTTCTGTACTCCTTTATGCGCTGTAGAGATACCTTCTGTACTCCTTTGTGCGCTGTAGAGATACCTTCTGTACTCCTTTGTACGCTGTAGAGATACCTTCTGTACTCCTTTGTACGCTGTAGAGATACCTCGTGTACTCCTTTGTACGTTCTAGAGATATTTCCTGTACTCCTTTGTGCGCTGTAGAGATACCTTCTGTACTCCTTTGTGCGCTGTAGAGATACCTTCTGTACTCCTTTGTGCGCTGTAGAGATACCTTCTGTACTCCTTTGTACGCTGTAGAGATACCTCGTGTACTCCTTTGTACGTTCTAGAGATATTTCCTGTACTTCTTTGTGCGCTGTAGAGATACCTTCTGTACTCCTTTGTGCGCTGTAGAGATACCTTCTGTACTCCTTTGTGCGCTGTAGAGATACCTTCTGTACTCCTTTGTGCGCTGTAGAGATACCTTCTGTACTCCTTTGTACGCTGTAGAGATACCTCGTGTACTCCTTTGTACGTTCTAGAGATATTTCCTGTACTCCTTTGTGCGCTGTAGAGATACCTTCTGTACTCCTTTGTGCGCTGTAGAGATACCTTCTGTACTCCTTTGTGCGCTGTAGAGAGACCTTCTGTACTCCTTTGTGCGCTGAAGAGATACCTTCTGTACTCCTTTGTACGCTGTAGAGATACCTCGTGTACCCTTTTGTACGTTCTAGAGATATTTCCTGTACTCCTTTGTGCGCTGTAGAGGTACCTTCTGTACTCCTTTGTGCGCTGTAGAGATACCTTCTGTACTCCTTTGTGCGCTGTAGAGATACCTTCTGTACTCCTTTGTGCGCTGTAGAGATACCTCGTGTACTCCTTTGTACGCTGTATAGATACCTTCTGTACTCCTTTGTTCGCTGTAGAGATACCTTCTGTACTCCTTTGTGCGCTGTAGAGATACCTTCTGTACTCCTTTGTGCGCTGTAGAGATACCTTCTGTACTCCTCTGTGCGCTGTAGAGATACCTTCTGTACTCCTTTGTGCGCTGTAGAGATACCTTCTGTACTCCTTTGTGCGCTGTAGAGATACCTTCTGTACTCCTTTGTGCGCTGTAGAGATACCTCGTGTACTCCTTTGTACGTTCTAGAAATATTTCCTGTACTCCTTTGTGCGCTGTAGAGATACCTTCTGTACTCCTTTGTGCGCTGTAGAGATACCTTCTGTACTCCTTTGTACGCTGTAGAGATACCTCGTGTACTCCTTTGTACGTTCTAGAGATATTTCCTGTACTCCTTTGTGCGCTGTCGATATACCTTCTGTACTCCTTTGTGCGCTGTAGAGATACCTTCTGTACTCCTTTGTGCGCTGTAGAGATACCTTCTGTACTCCTTTGTGCGCTGTCGAGATACCTTCTGTACTCCTTTGTGCGCTGTAGAGATACCTTCTGTACTCCTTTGTGCGCTGTAGAGATACCTTCTGTACTCCTTTGTGCGCTGTAGAGATACCTTCTGTACTCCTTTGTGCCCTGTAGAGATACCTTCTGTACTCCTTTGTGCGCTGTAGAGATACCTTCTGTACTCCTTTGTACGCTGTAGAGATACCTCGTGTACTCCTTTGTACGTTCTAGAGATATTTCCTGTACTCCTCTGTGCGCTGTAGAGATACCTTCTGTACTCCTTTGTGCGCTGTAGAGATACCTTCTGTACTCCTTTGTGCGCTGTAGAGATACCTTCTGTACTCCTTTGTACGCTGTAGAGATACCTCGTGTACTCCTTTGTACGTTCTAGAGATATTTCCTGTACTCCTTTGTGCGCTGTAGAGATACCTTCTGTACTCCTTTGTGCGCTGTAGAGATACCTTCTGTACTCCTTTGTGCGCTGTAGAGATACCTTCTGTACTCCTTTGTGCGCTGTAGAGATACCTTCTGTACTCCTTTGTACGCTGTAGAGATACCTTCTGTACTCCTTTGTACGCTGTAGAGATACCTCGTGTACTCCTTTGTACGTTCTAGAGATATTTCCTGTACTCCTTTGTGCGCTGTAGAGATACCTTCTGTACTCCTTTGTGCGCTGTAGAGATACCTTCTGTACTCCTTTGTGCGCTGTAGAGATACCTTCTGTACTCCTTTGTACGCTGTAGAGATACCTCGTGTACTCCTTTGTACGTTCTAGAGATATTTCCTGTACTTCTTTGTGCGCTGTAGAGATACCTTCTGTACTCCTTTGTGCGCTGTAGAGATACCTTCTGTACTCCTTTGTGCGCTGAAGAGATACCTTCTGTACTCCTTTGTGCGCTGTAGAGATACCTTCTGTACTCCTTTGTACGCTGTAGAGATACCTCGTGTACTCCTTTGTACGTTCTAGAGATATTTCCTGTACTCCTTTGTGCGCTGTAGAGATACCTTCTGTACTCCTTTGTGCGCTGTAGAGATACCTTCTGTACTCCTTTGTGCGCTGTAGAGATACCTTCTGTACTCCTTTGTGCGCTGTAGAGATACCTTCTGTACTCCTTTGTACGCTGTAGAGATACCTTCTGTACTCCTTTGTACGCTGTAGAGATACCTAGTGTACTCCTTTGTACGTTCTAGAGATATTTCCTGTACTCCTTTGTGCGCTGTAGAGATACCTTTTGTACTCCTTTGTGCGCTGTAGAGATACCTTCTGTACTCCTTTGTGCGCTGTAGAGATACCTTCTGTACTTCTTTGTACGCTGTAGAGATACCTCGTGTACTCCTTTGTACGTTCTAGAGATATTTCCTGTACTCCTTTGTGCGCTGTAGAGATACCTTCTGTACTCCTTTGTGCGCTGTAGAGATACCTTCTGTACTCCTTTGTACGCTGTAGAGATACCGTCTGTACTCCTTTGTGCGCTGTAGAGATACCTTCTGTACTCCTTTGTACGCTGTAGAGATACCTCGTGTACTCCTTTGTACGTTCTAGCGATATTTCCTGTACTCCTTTGTGCGCTGTAGAGATACCTTCTGTACTCCTTTGTGCGCTGTAGAGATACCTTCTGTACTCCTTTGTGCGCTGTAGAGATACCTCGTGTACTCCTTTGTACGTTCTAGAGATATTTCCTGTACTCCTTTGTGCGCTGTAGAGATACCTTCTGTACTCCTTTGTGCACTGTAGAGATACCTTCTGTACTCCTTTGTGCGCTGTAGAGATACCTCGTGTACTCCTTTGTACGTTCTAGAGATATTTCCTGTACTCCTTTGTGCGCTGTAGAGATACCTTCTGTACTCCTTTGTGCGCTGTAGAGATACCTTCTGTACTCCTTTGTACGCTGTAGAGATACCTCGTGTACTCCTTTGTACGTTCTAGAGATATTTCCTGTACTCCTTTGTGCGCTGTAGAGATACCTTCTGTACTCCTTTGTGCGCTGTAGAGATACCTTCTGTACTCCTTTGTGCGCTGTAGAGATACCTTCTGTACTCCTTTGTGCGCTGTAGAGATACCTTCTGTACTCCTTTGTACGTTCTAGAGATATTTCCTGTACTCCTTTGTGCGCTGTAGAGATACCTTCTGTACTCCTTTTTACGCTGTAGAGATACCTCGTGTACTCCTTTGTACGTTCTAGAGATATTTCCTGTACTCCTTTGTGCGCTGTAGAGATACCTTCTGTACTCCTTTGTGCGCTGTAGAGATACCTTCTGTACTCCTTTGTGCGCTGTAGAGATACCTTCTGTACTCCTTTGTACGTTCTAGAGATATTTTCTGTACTCCTTTGTGCGCTGTAGAGATACCTTCTGTACTCCTTTGTGCGCTGTAGAGATACCTTCTGTACTCCTTTGTGCGCTGTAGAGATACCTCGTGTACTCCTTTGTACGTTTTAGAGATATTTCCTGTACTCCTTTGTGCGCTGTAGAGATACCTTCTGTACTCCTTTGTGCGCTGTAGAGATACCTTCTGTACTCCTTTGTGCGCTGTAGAGATACCTTCTGTACTCCTTTGTGCGCTGTAGAGATACCTTCTGTACTCCTTTGTGCGCTGTAGAGATACCTCGTGTACTCCTTTGTACGCTGTAGAGATACCTTCTGTACTCCTTTGTGCGCTGTAGAGATACCTTCTGTACTCCTTTGTGCGCTGTAGAGATACTTCGTGTACTCCTTTGTACGTTCTAGAGATATTTCCTGTACTCCTTTGTGCGCTGTAGAGATACCTTCTGTACTCCTTTCTGCGCTGTAGTGATACCTTCTGTACTCCTTTGTGCGCTGTAGAGATACCTCGTGTACTCCTTTGTACGCTGTAGAGATACCTTCTGTACTCCTTTGTGCGCTGTAGAGATACCTTCTGTACTCCTTTGTGCGCTGTAGAGATACCTTTCGTACTCCTTTGTACGCTGTAGAGATACCTCGTGTACCCCTTTGTACGTTCTAGAGATATTTCCTGTACTCCTTTGTGCGCTGTAGAGATACCTTCTGTACTCCTTTGTGCGCTGTAGAGATACCTTCTGTACTCCTTTGTGCGCTGTAGAGATACCTTCTGTACTCCTTTGTGCGCTGTAGAGATACCTTCTGTACTCCTTTGTACGTTCTAGAGATATTTCCTGTACTCCTTTGTGCGCTGTAGAGATACCTTCTGTACTCCTTTGTACGCTGTAGAGATACCTCGTGTACTCCTTTGTACGTTCTAGAGATATTTCCTGTACTCCTTTGTGCGCTGTAGAGATACCTTCTGTACTCCTTTGTGCGCTGTAGAGATACCTTCTGTACTCCTTTGTGCACTGTAGAGATACCTTCTGTACTCTTTTGTACGCTGTAGAGATACCTCGTGTACTCCTTTGTACGTTCTAGAGATATTTCCTGTACTCCTTTGTGCGCTGTAGAGATACCTTCTGTACTCCTTTGTGCGCTGTAGAGATACCTTCTGTACTCCTTTGTGCGCTGTAGAGATACCTTCTGTACTCCTTTGTGCGCTCTAGAGATACATTCTGTACTCCTTTGTGCGCTTTAGAGACACCTTCTGTACTCCTTTGTGCGCTGTAGAGATACCTCGTGTACTCCTTTGTACGTTCTAGAGATATTTCCTGTACTCCTTTGTGCGCTGTAGAGATACCTTCTGTACTCCTTTGTGCGCTGTAGAGATACCTTCTGTACTCCTTTGTGCGCTGTAGAGATACCTTCTGTACTCCTTTGTACGCTGTAGAGATACCTTCTGTACTTCTTTGTGCGCTGTAGAGATACCTTCTGTACTCCTTTGTACGCTGTAGAGATACCTCGTGTACTCCTTTGTACGTTCTAGAGATATTTCCTGTACTCCTTTGTGCGCTGTAGAGACATTTTCTGTACTCCTTTGTGCGCTGTAGAGATACCTTCTGTACTCCTTTGTGCGCTGTAGAGATACCTTCTGTACTCCTTTGTACGCTGTAGAGATACCTTCTGTACTCCTTTGTGCGCTGTAGAGATACCTTCTGTACTCCTTTGTACGCTGTAGAGATACCTCGTGTACTCCTTTGGACATTCTAGAGATATTTCCTGTACTCCTTTGTGCGCTGTAGAGATACCTTCTGTACTCCTTTGTGCGCTGTAGAGATACCTTCTGTACTCCTTTGTGCGCTGTAGAGATACCTTCTGTACTCCTTTGTGCGCTGTAGAGATACCTTCTGTACTCCTTTGTACGTTCTAGAGATATTTCCTGTACTCCTTTGTGCGCTGTAGAGATACCTTCTGTACTCCTTTGTACGCTGTAGAGATTCCTCGTGTACTCCTTTGTACGTTCTAGAGATATTTCCTGTACTCCTTTGTGCGCTGTAGAGATACCTTCTGTACTCCTTTGTGCGCTGTAGAGATACCTTCTGTACTCCTTTGTGCGCTGTAGAGATACCTTCTGTACTCCTTTGTACGCTGTAGAGATACCTCGTGTGCTCCTTTGTACGTTCTAGAGATATTTCCTGTACTCCTTTGTGCGCTGTAGAGATACCTTCTGTACTCCGTTGTGCGCTGTAGAGATACCTTCTGTACTCCTTTGTGCGCTGTAGAGATACCTTCTGTACTCCTTTGTACGCTGTAGAGATACCTCGTGTACTCCTTTGTACGTTCTAGAGATATTTCCTGTACTCCTTTGTGCGCTGTAGAGATACCTTCTGTACTCCTTTGTGCGCTGTAGAGATACCTTCTGTACTCCTCTGTGCGCTGTAGAGATACCTTCTGTACTCTTTTGTACGCTGTAGAGATACCTTCTTTACTCCTTTGTGCGCTGTAGAGATACCTTCTGTACTCCTTTGTACGCTGTAGAGATACCTCGTGTACTCCTTTGTACGTTCTAGAGATATTTCCTGTACTCCTTTGTGCGCTGTAGAGATACCTTCTGTACTCCTTTGTGCGCTGTAGAGATACCTTCTGTACTCCTTTGTGCGCTGTAGAGATACCTTCTGTACTCCTTTGTACGCTGTAGAGATACCTTCTGTACTCCTTTGTGCGCTGTAGAGATACCTTCTGTTCTCCTTTGTACGCTGTAGAGATACCTCGTGTACTCCTTTGTACGTTCTAGAGATATTTCCTGTACTCCTTTGTGCGCTGTAGAGATACCTTCTGTACTCCTTTGTGCGCTGTAGAGATACCTTCTGTACTCCTTCGTGCGCTGTAGAGATACCTTCTGTACTCCTTTGTGCGCTGTAGAGATACCTTCTGTACTCCTTTGTGCGCTGTAGAGATACCTTCTGTACTCCTTTGTGCGCTGTAGAGATACCTTCTGTACTCCTTTGTGCGCTGTAGAGATACCTTCTGTACTCCTTTGTGCGCTGTAGAGATACCTTCTGTACTCCTTTGTACGCTGTAGAGATACCTTCTGTACTCCTTTGTGCGCTGTAGAGATACCTTCTGTACTCCTATGTACGCTGTAGAAATACCTCGTGTACTCCTTTGTACGTTCTAGAGATATTTCCTGTACTCCTTTGTGCGCTGTAGAGATACCTTCTGTACTCCTTTGTGCGCTGTAGAGATACCTTCTGTACTCCTTTGTGCGCTGTAGAGATACCTTCTGTACTCCTTTGTGCGCTGTAGAGATACCTCGTGTACTCCTTTGTACGTTCTAGAGATATTTCCTGTACTCCTTTGTGCGCTGTAGAGATACCTTCTGTACTCCTTTGTGCGCTGTAGAGATACCTTCTGTACTCCTTTGTACGCTGTAGAGATACCTCGTGTACTCCTTTGTACGTTCTAGAGATATTTCCTGTACTCCTTTGTGCGCTGTCGATATACCTTCTGTACTCCTTTGTGCGCTGTAGAGATACCTTCTGTACTCCTTTGTGCGCTGTAGAGATACCTTCTGTACTCCTTTGTGCGCTGTCGAGATACCTTCTGTACTCCTTTGTGCGCTGTAGAGATACCTTCTGTACTCCTTTGTGTGCTGTAGAGATACCTTCTGTACTCCTTTGTGCGCTGTAGAGATACCTTCTGTACTCCTTTGTGCGCTGTAGAGATACCTTCTGTACTCCTTTGTGCGCTGTAGAGATACCTTCTGTACTCCTTTGTACGCTGTAGAGATACCTCGTGTACTCCTTTGTACGTTCTAGAGATATTTCCTGTACTCCTCTGTGCGCTGTAGAGATACCTTCTGTACTCCTTTGTGCGCTGTAGAGATACCTTCTGTACTCCTTTGTGCGCTGTAGAGATACCTTCTGTACTCCTTTGTACGCTGTAGAGATACCTCGTGTACTCCTTTGTACGTTCTAGAGATATTTCCTGTACTCCTTTGTGCGCTGTAGAGATACCTTCTGTACTCCTTTGTGCGCTGTAGAGATACCTTCTGTACTCCTTTGTGCGCTGTAGAGATACCTTCTGTACTCCTTTGTGCGCTGTAGAGATACCTTCTGTACTCCTTTGTACGCTGTAGAGATACCTTCTGTACTCCTTTGTACGCTGTAGAGATACCTCGTGTACTCCTTTGTACGTTCTAGAGATATTTCCTGTACTCCTTTGTGCGCTGTAAAGATACCTTCTGTACTCCTTTGTGCGCTGTAGAGATACCTTCTGTACTCCTTTGTGCGCTGTAGAGATACCTTCTGTACTCCTTTGTACGCTGTAGAGATACCTCGTGTACTCCTTTGTACGTTCTAGAGATATTTCCTGTACTTCTTTGTGCGCTGTAGAGATACCTTCTGTACTCCTTTGTGCGCTGTAGAGATACCTTCTGTACTCCTTTGTGCGCTGTAGAGATACCTTCTGTACTCCTATGTGCGCTGTAGAGATACCTTCTGTACTCCTTTGTACGCTGTAGAGATACCTCGTGTACTCCTTTGTACGTTCTAGAGATATTTCCTGTACTCCTTTGTGCGCTGTAGAGATACCTTCTGTACTCCTTTGTGCGCTGTAGAGATACCTTCTGTACTCCTTTGTGCGCTGTAGAGATACCTTCTGTACTCCTTTGTGCGCTGTAGAGATACCTTCTGTACTCCTTTGTACGCTGTAGAGATACCTTCTGTACTCCTTTGTACGCTGTAGAGATACCTCGTGTACTCCTTTGTACGTTCTAGAGATATTTCCTGTACTCCTTTGTGCGCTGTAGAGATACCTTTTGTACTCCTTTGTGCGCTGTAGAGATACCTTCTGTACTCCTATGTGCGCTGTAGAGATACCTTCTGTACTTCTTTGTACGCTGTAGAGATACCTCGTGTACTCCTTTGTACGTTCTAGAGATATTTCCTGTACTCCTTTGTGCGCTGTAGAGATACCTTCTGTACTCCTTTGTGCGCTGTAGAGATACCTTCTGTACTCCTTTGTACGCTGTAGAGATACCGTCTGTACTCCTTTGTGCGCTGTAGAGATACCTTCTGTACTCCTTTGTACGCTGTAGAGATACCTCGTGTACTCCTTTGTACGTTCTAGAGATATTTCCTGTACTCCTTTGTGCGCTGTAGAGATACCTTCTGTACCCTGTGAGATACCTCTGTACTCCTCTGTGCGCTGTAGAGATACCTTCTGTACTCCTTTGTGCGCTGTAGAGATACCTCTTCGCGTACCTCCTCCTTGTGCGCTGTAGAGATACCTCGTGTACTCCTTTGTACGTTCTAGAGATATTTCCTGTACTCCTTTGTGCGCTGTAGAGATACCTTCTGTACTCCTTTGTGCGCTGTAGAGATACCTTCTGTACTCCTTTGTACGCTGTTAGAGATACCTCGTGTACTCCTTTGTACGTTCTAGAGATATTTCCTGTACTCCTTTGTGCGCTGTCGATATACCTTCTGTACTCCTTTGTGCGCTGTAGAGATACCTTCTGTACTCCTTTGTGCGCTGTAGAGATACCTTCTGTACTCCTTTGTGCGCTGTCGAGATACCTTCTGTACTCCTTTGTGCGCTGTAGAGATACCTTCTGTACTCCTTTGTGCGCTGTAGAGATACCTTCTGTACTCCTTTGTGCGCTGTAGAGATACCTTCTGTACTCCTTTGTGCCCTGTAGAGATACCTTCTGTACTCCTTTGTGCGCTGTAGAGATACCTTCTGTACTCCTTTGTACGCTGTAGAGATACCTCGTGTACTCCTTTGTACGTTCTAGAGATATTTCCTGTACTCCTCTGTGCGCTGTAGAGATACCTTCTGTACTCCTTTGTGCGCTGTAGAGATACCTTCTGTACTCCTTTGTGCGCTGTAGAGATACCTTCTGTACTCCTTTGTACGCTGTAGAGATACCTCGTGTACTCCTTTGTACGTTCTAGAGATATTTCCTGTACTCCTTTGTGCGCTGTAGAGATACCTTCTGTACTCCTTTGTGCGCTGTAGAGATACCTTCTGTACTCCTTTGTGCGCTGTAGAGATACCTTCTGTACTCCTTTGTGCGCTGTAGAGATACCTTCTGTACTCCTTTGTACGCTGTAGAGATACTTCTGTACTCCTTTGTACGCTGTAGATACCTCGTGTACTCCTTTGTACGTTCTAGAGATATTTCCTGTACTCCTTTGTGCGCTGTAGAGATACCTTCTGTACTCCTTTGTGCGCTGTAGAGATACCTTCTGTACTCCTTTGTGCGCTGTAGAGATACCTTCTGTACTCCTTTGTACGCTGTAGAGATACCTCGTGTACTCCTTTGTACGTTCTAGAGATATTTCCTGTACTTCTTTGTGCGCTGTAGAGATACCTTCTGTACTCCTTTGTGCGCTGTAGAGATACCTTCTGTACTCCTTTGTGCGCTGAAGAGATACCTTCTGTACTCCTTTGTGCGCTGTAGAGATACCTTCTGTACTCCTTTGTACGCTGTAGAGATACCTCGTGTACTCCTTTGTACGTTCTAGAGATATTTCCTGTACTCCTTTGTGCGCTGTAGAGATACCTTCTGTACTCCTTTGTGCGCTGTAGAGATACCTTCTGTACTCCTTTGTGCGCTGTAGAGATACCTTCTGTACTCCTTTGTGCGCTGTAGAGATACCTTCTGTACTCCTTTGTACGCTGTAGAGATACCTTCTGTACTCCTTTGTACGCTGTAGAGATACCTCGTGTACTCCTTTGTACGTTCTAGAGATATTTCCTGTACTCCTTTGTGCGCTGTAGAGATACCTTTTGTACTCCTTTGTGCGCTGTAGAGATACCTTCTGTACTCCTTTGTGCGCTGTAGAGATACCTTCTGTACTTCTTTGTACGCTGTAGAGATACCTCGTGTACTCCTTTGTACGTTCTAGAGATATTTCCTGTACTCCTTTGTGCGCTGTAGAGATACCTTCTGTACTCCTTTGTGCGCTGTAGAGATACCTTCTGTACTCCTTTGTACGCTGTAGAGATACCGTCTGTACTCCTTTGTGCGCTGTAGAGATACCTTCTGTACTCCTTTGTACGCTGTAGAGATACCTCGTGTACTCCTTTGTACGTTCTAGCGATATTTCCTGTACTCCTTTGTGCGCTGTAGAGATACCTTCTGTACTCCTTTGTGCGCTGTAGAGATACCTCTGTACCCTTGTGCGTAGATCCTTTGTATCGTGTCTAGAGATATTTCCTGTACTCCTTTGTGCGCTGTAGAGATACCTTCTGTACTCCTTTGTGCACTGTAGAGATACCTTCTGTACTCCTTTGTGCGCTGTAGAGATACCTCGTGTACTCCTTTGTACGTTCTAGAGATATTTCCTGTACTCCTTTGTGCGCTGTAGAGATACCTTCTGTACTCCTTTGTGCGCTGTAGAGATACCTTCTGTACTCCTTTGTACCGTGTAGAGATACCTCGTGTACTCCTTTGTACGTTCTAGAGATATTTCCTGTACTCCTTTGTGCGCTGTAGAGATACCTTCTGTACTCCTTTGTGCGCTGTAGAGATACCTTCTGTACTCCTTTGTGCGCTGTAGAGATACCTTCTGTACTCCTTTGTGCGCTGTAGAGATACCTTCTGTACTCCTTTGTACGTTCTAGAGATATTTCCTGTACTCCTTTGTGCGCTGTAGAGATACCTTCTGTACTCCTTTGTACGCTGTAGAGATACCTCGTGTACTCCTTTGTACGTTCTAGAGATATTCCTGTACTCCTTTGTGCGCTGTAGAGATACCTTCTGTACTCCTTTGTGCGCTGTAGAGATACCTTCTGTACTCCTTTGTGCGCTGTAGAGATACCTTCTGTACTCCTTTGTACGTTCTAGAGATACTTTCTGTACTCCTTTGTGCGCTGTAGAGATACCTTCTGTACTCCTTTGTGCGCTGTAGAGATACCTTCTGTACTCCTTTGTGCGCTGTAGAGATACCTCGTGTACTCCTTTGTACGTTTTAGATATTTCCTGTACTCCTTTGTGCGCTGTAGAGATACCTTCTGTACTCCTTTGTGCGCTGTAGAGATACCTTCTGTACTCCTTTGTGCGCTGTAGAGATACCTTCTGTACTCCTTTGTGCGCTGTAGAGATACCTCTGTACTCCTTTGTGCGCTGTAGAGATACCTCGTGTACTCCTTTGTACGCTGTAGAGATACCTTCTGTACTCCTTTGTGCGCTGTAGAGATACCTTCTGTACTCCTTTGTGCGCTGTAGAGATACTTCGTGTACTCCTTTGTACGTTCTAGAGATATTTCCTGTACTCCTTTGTGCGCTGTAGAGATACCTTCTGTACTCCTTTCTGCGCTGTAGTGATACCTTCTGTACTCCTTTGTGCGCTGTAGAGATACCTCGTGTACTCCTTTGTACGCTGTAGAGATACCTTCTGTACTCCTTTGTGCGCTGTAGAGATACCTTCTGTACTCCTTTGTGCGCTGTAGAGATACCTTCTGTACTCCTTTGTACGCTGTAGAGATACCTCGTGTACCCCTTTGTACGTTCTAGAGATATTCCTGTACTCCTTTGTGCGCTGTAGAGATACCTTCTGTACTCCTTTGTGCGCTGTAGAGATACCTTCTGTACTCCTTTGTGCGCTGTAGAGATACCTTCTGTACTCCTTTGTGCGCTGTAGAGATACCTTCTGTACTCCTTTGTACGTTCTAGAGATATTTCCTGTACTCCTTTGTGCGCTGTAGAGATACCTTCTGTACTCCTTTGTACGCTGTAGAGATACCTCGTGTACTCCTTTGTACGTTCTAGAGATATTTCCTGTACTCCTTTGTGCGCTGTAGAGATACCTTCTGTACTCCTTTGTGCGCTGTAGAGATACCTTCTGTACTCCTTTGTGCACTGTAGAGATACCTTCTGTACTCTTTTGTACGCTGTAGAGATACCTCGTGTACTCCTTTGTACGTTCTAGAGATATTTCCTGTACTCCTTTGTGCGCTGTAGAGATACCTTCTGTACTCCTTTGTGCGCTGTAGAGATCCCTTCTGTACTCCTTTGTGCGCTGTAGAGATACCTTCTGTACTCCTTTGTGCGCTCTAGAGATACCTTCTGTACTCCTTTGTGCGCTTTAGAGACACCTTCTGTACTCCTTTGTGCGCTGTAGAGATACCTCGTGTACTCCTTTGTACGTTCTAGAGATATTTCCTGTACTCCTTTGTGCGCTGTAGAGATACCTTCTGTACTCCTTTGTGCGCTGTAGAGATACCTTCTGTACTCCTTTGTGCGCTGTAGAGATACCTTCTGTACTCCTTTGTACGCTGTAGAGATACCTTCTGTACTTCTTTGTGCGCTGTAGAGATACCTTCTGTACTCCTTTGTACGCTGTAGAGATACCTCGTGTACTCCTTTGTACGTTCTAGAGATACTTTCTGTACTCCTTTGTGCGCTGTAGAGACACTTTCTGTACTCCTTTGTGCGCTGTAGAGATACCTTCTGTACTCCTTTGTGCGCTGTAGAGATACCTTCTGTACTCCTTTGTACGCTGTAGAGATACCTTCTGTACTCCTTTGTGCGCTGTAGAGATACCTTCTGTACTCCTTTGTACGCTGTAGAGATACCTCGTGTACTCCTTTGGACATTCTAGAGATATTTCCTGTACTCCTTTGTGCGCTGTAGAGATACCTTCTGTACTCCTTTGTGCGCTGTAGAGATACCTTCTGTACTCCTTTGTGCGCTGTAGAGATACCTTCTGTACTCCTTTGTGCGCTGTAGAGATACCTTCTGTACTCCTTTGTACGTTCTAGAGATATTTCTGTACTCCTTTGTGCGCTGTAGAGATACCTTCTGTACTCCTTTGTACGCTGTAGAGATTCCTCGTGTACTCCTTTGTACGTTCTAGAGATATTTCCTGTACTCCTTTGTGCGCTGTAGAGATACCTTCTGTACTCCTTTGTGCGCTGTAGAGATACCTTCTGTACTCCTTTGTGCGCTGTAGAGATACCTTCTGTACTCCTTTGTCGCTGTAGAGATACCTCGTGTACTCCTTTGTACGTTCTAGAGATACTTTCTGTACTCCTTTGTGCGCTGTAGAGATACCTTCTGTACTCCTTTGTGCGCTGTAGAGATACCTTCTGTACTCCTTTGTGCGCTGTAGAGATACCTTCTGTACTCCTTTGTACGCTGTAGAGATACCTCGTGTACTCCTTTGTACGTTCTAGAGATATTTCCTGTACTCCTTTGTGCGCTGTAGGATACTTCTGTACTCCTTTGTGCGCTGTAGAGATACCTTCTGTACTCCTTTGTGCGCTGTAGAGATACCTTCTGTACTCCTTTGTAGCTGTAGAGACTTACTCTTTGTGCGCTGTAGAGATACCTTCTGTACTCCTTTGTACGCTGTAGAGATACCTCGTGTACTCCTTTTGTACGTTCTAGAGATATTTCCTGTACTCCTTTGTGCGCTGTAGAGATACCTTCTGTACTCCTTTGTGCGCTGTAGAGATACCTTCTGTACTCCTCTTGTGCGCTGTAGAGATACCTTCTGTACTCCTTTGTACGCTGTAGAGATACCTTCTGTACTCCTTTGTGCGCTGTAGAGATACCTTCTGTACTCCTTTGTACGCTGTAGAGATACCTCGTGTACTCCTTTGTACGTTCTAGAGATATTTCCTGTACTCCTTTGTGCGCTGTAGAGATACCTTCTGTACTCCTTTGTGGCTGTAGAGATACTTCTGTACTCTTCTGTGCGCTGTAGAGATACCTTCTGTACTCCTTTGTGCGCTGTAGAGATACCTTCTGTACTCCTTGTGCGCTGTAGAGATACCTTCTGTACTCCTTTTGTGCGCTGTAGAGATACCTTCTGTACTCCTTTGTGCGCTGTAGAGATACCTTCTGTACTCCTTTGTGCGCTGTAGAGATACCTTCTGTACTCCTTTGTACGCTGTAGAGATACCTTCTGTACTCCTTTGTGCGCTGTAGAGATACCTTCTGTACTCCTTTGTGCGCTGTAGAGATACCTCGTGTACTCCTTTGTACGTTCTAGAGATATTTCCTGTACTCCTTTGTGCGCTGTAGAGATACCTTCTGTACTCCTTTGTGCGCTGTAGAGATACCTTCTGTACTCCTTTGTGCGCTGTAGAGATACCTTCTGTACTCCTTTGTGCGCTGTAGAGATACCTTCTGTACTCCTTTGTGCGCTGTAGAGATACCTTCCTGTACTCCTTTGTGCGCTGTAGAGATACCTTCTGTACTCCTTTGTGCGCTGTAGAGATACCTTCTGTACTCCTTTGTACGCTGTAGAGATACCTTCTGTACTCCTTGTGCCTGCTAGAGATACTTCTGTACTCCTTTGTGCGCTGTAGAGATACCTTCTGTACTCCTTTGTGCGCTGTAGAGATACCTTCTGTACTCCTTTGTGCGCTGTAGAGATACCTTCTGTACTCCTTTGTGCGCTGTAGAGATACCTTCTGTACTCCTTTGTGCGCTGTAGAGATACCTTCTGTACTCCTTTGTCGCTGTAGAGATACCTTCCTGTACTCCTTTGTGCGCTGTAGAGATACCTTCTGTACTCCTTTGTGCGCTGTAGAGATACCTTCTGTACTCCTTTGTGCGCTGTAGAGATACCTTCTGTACTCCTTTGTACGCTGTAGAGATACCTCGTGTACTCCTTTGTACGTTCTAGAGATATTTCCTGTACTCCTTTGTGCGCTGTAGAGATACCTTCTGTACTCCTTTGTGCGCTGTAGAGATACCTTCTGTACTCCTTTGTGCGCTGTAGAGATACCTTCTGTACTCCTTTGTACGCTGTAGAGATACCTCGTGTACTCCTTTGTACGCTGTAGAGATACCTTCTGTACTCCTTTGTGCGCTGTAGAGATACCTTCTGTACTCCTTTGTGCGCTGTAGAGATACCTTCTGTACTCCTTTGTGCGCTGTAGAGATACCTTCTGTACTCCTTTGTGCGCTGTAGAGATACCTTCTGTACTCCTTTGTACGCTGTTAGAGATACTTCTGTACTCCTTTGTACGCTGTAGAGATACCTTCTGTACTCCTTTGTGCGCTGTAGAGATACCTTCTGTACTCCTTTGTGCGCTGTAGAGATACCTTCTGTACTCCTTTGTGCGCTGTAGAGATACCTTCTGTACTCCTTTGTGCGCTGTAGAGATACCTTCTGTACTCCTTTGTACGCTGTAGAGATACCTCGTGTACTCCTTTGTACGCTGTAGAGATACTCTGTACTCCTTTGTGCGCTGTAGATACCTTCTGTACTCCTTTGTGCGCTGTAGAGATACCTTCTGTACTCCTTTGTGCGCTGTAGAGATACCTTCTGTACTCCTTTGTGCGCTGTAGAGATACCTTCTGTACTCCTTTGTACGCTGTAGAGATACCTCGTGTACTCCTTTGTACGTTCTAGAGATATTTCCTGTACTCCTTTGTGCGCTGTAGAGATACCTTCTGTACTCCTTTGTGCGCTGTAGAGATACCTTCTGTACTCCTTTGTGCGCTGTAGAGATACCTTCTGTACTCCTTTGTAGCGCTGTAGAGCTACCTTCTGTACTCCTTTGTACGCTGTAGAGCTCCTAGTAGCTGAAGATACTCGTGTATCCTTTGTACGTTCTAGAGCATACTTTCTGTATCCTTTGTGCGCTGTAGAGATACCTTTTGTAACCCTTTGTGCGCTTGTAGAGATCCCTTCTGTCCTCTATGTGCGCTGTAGAGATACCTTCTGTACTTCTTTGAACGCTGTAGAGATACTCGTGTACTCCTCTTGTACGCTTTCTAGAGATATTTCCTGTACACCATTAGTGCGCAGTAGCGATA